>CM077784.1:36914057-36984057 GCA_039737535.1 Lagodon rhomboides
AATACGCTTCCGTAGAAAAGAACGGAAGTAATGGAGTAATAATCAGACATTTTCATCCTTGAGCTGCAGAAATCTACTGCACTCGGTAATCGACTCGTCAGGGCTTCCCCACACAGGCAGGCTGCTGGAGGAGAGGGTGAGTTGTGCTGTGTTTTTAATACAAATCCAGCAAAGCTAGCAGATGTTTGATGCTTCGTACTGTGTGCTGGGACTGTACATGTACTGTTGCTGAAGTTTGCTGCTGTTCTCACCATTAATTGTGGCTTTTTGATGGCAGTTTCTAGTTGGAGACATAAGCTGCAGTGTATTGTTATCGTGCGGTCTTTCCTGAGGTTGCTAAAACTAGCTAAGCTAGCGGTCAGCTAACTTGACCTCTCGAGGGGGAGTCTTACTCGGTGTCACGGTGTGTTAGACCATGGATTAAACTTACACCGGAATATCCCTTTAACAGGAACCAGTGATTTCCATGGTAACAGGACGCTAATTCTCTTTCTTAGAACAGCCGGTTCGACGTATCATTCAGTCATGAGGATCTAGGGAATATTTGCATTTGTTGGGGACTATTTTCAGCGGCGGATTAATCCACACTCGGTGCTCTAGTGAGTATTTGTGGTCTCAAAATAAACTCCAGTGTGCGTTCATGGTAATGAAGGACGGTAGTGTTGATCTGCGGCTCAGAGGAAGTGGATTTAATCTCTGTTGGTTTTTAAGGGATTTGTTGACAATGAGAAAAATACCCTTTTAATTACAAAAATGTGAGATCTTTGATTAGAAGTCATTAATTGACTGGGCCACGAGGGCCGAGCAGAGCTACGATCGTCCCTGATAGACGAGAGACAAGATGGTGATTAGGTTACAGACCGACATTATTATTCATCTTTGAATTGTGCAATTGTCAGATCTCCTTTCCTATTGGCCAAAGAGGAGTCACATGACTTCTCGCAGGAGTCACCAGGCTTTAATGTAAACAGTTTCTGCAAACCACAGTCACATCCAAGGTTCAGATTTGTACCAAACATGGCACGTTATTAACCACGAGGCTGATAAAGAGTTGGATATTTTTAGCAGGTCGACCAAAACTGGCACAGGAAGTCAGACCACCTCCGTCCGTGATCGTGGCGACCTTAATTGACATTCAACAGGCAACACAGACCACGAAGCTGGAGTCGACAGCATCACATGTGGACCTGAAGAAGTGGAGCTCCTCAGATGTAACGGGGGGAAAGCAGAGGCACGTTTCGCTCTCGCTGCTGTCGATGATCAAACTCACTTCCTCTCTACAAGCTCCCCCGAGTTTAACGCCGAAGTATGTCGAGACGTGATTGTGACGTTCATGTTACCGCGAAGCAACCGCAACTGTCCTCCCCTGATGCTCTGGCCCTTCTTTCATCTCCTCCTCCACTTGTCTTTCCCCTCCGTCCTCTCCACCCCTCACTCTCAACCCCTCAATCTGCCTCCTCCTCCTCCTCCTCCTCCTCCTCCTCCTTTCTCTCCCGTCTTAACTCTGCTGCTTCGTCTTCACATCTCCTCTCCTCTCCGCTCTGTTCCTCTCCTCGGTGTTGGACAGAGGCAGAGCTACAGAGTGTGGGTAGTGTTGGTGCTGCAGAGAGCTTCCAAATGTGTCCATCTGCCAAGGAGGAGGAGGAGGAGGAGGAGGAGGAGGAGGAGGAGGAGGTGGATGAGGAAGAGGCCAGAGAGCATGTGTCTTAATCGGGATTGACAGTTACAGCGCTTCGAGATAAACGGCCGTCACACTTTAATCCTCTACCAGATCACATGCTCACACACACACACACACACACACACACACACACAGCGTCATCTCTGAATGAACACACACACACACACACACACAGGTGCACGTACAGCAGGTGTATGTAGTGCACACACATACATACATACATACACACAAAACTTGCATGCATTTGCAGAGTGTCTGTAGGCGACCATAGCAACGGTTGCCGTAGCGACTGTAGGAAGCCGGAGTCTGTTTGATGGCACGTTTCCCAGAGGAACCCGTCATACAGCATCTCGCACGGGGGGATGGTGGGACAGGATGTATACGGTACGTACAGTACATGAAGGCTTCACCGAGAGCTCTGAGCCCGGCAGGAAGGCCTCGATTAAAGGGTAAGTTCACCCAAAATCACAAAAACATTTTCTCCATCACGCAGAAACTCTCCAGGATCTGAGATATCTGGATGAACACGTCTGCACAGATCATCTGTGCAAGAAGCTTTTTACGACCAACACTCATATTTCTTGTTAGGCGAGGACCCCTGGTGGTGTCGTAATAATGACGGGACCAAAAGAGGAAGTCAGGTGACGTAGTAGCAGCAAAGCTCCCATAGAGACGGAGTCAGGGTGGATGGATGGGTCAAACACAGGACTTTCACTTTGAAGTGAAGCCAAACGTCAAGACTGAGTTATTTCCACTTATGTTACGTAGTTATATTAACTCACATAACTTATTTTAACACAAACGATGATCTTTCACAAAACCCGACCAAGTGGTTTTGGTGCCTTAACCGTAAACAAACTGTGGAGCCGTTCTGTTGTTTAGGAATGAGGATGATTTGGAAAAACTAAATTAAAAAGAGCCAAAACAATCTTACTGAGTCTTTTTATTCTTCTTTGTCAAAATCTAGTGCTGGAAATTGGATTGAGATTAAGTTAATCATTTTCAGATGCTTAAAATCTGCATTTTTCTTTAAATTAATCAGGTTAATCAGAGTCACCAGGTAAAGTTTGGCATCAGAGGAAGCTTTAAACACACTGTAGTAACCTGGTTACTGTGAGTCTGTGCACATGCAGCAGGCTGGTGATTAGGTTTCTCGCCTCCCCCTGAAAAGGTCGGAGCTTTTTGTGATATCTTCAGAGATAAGAGGGTCTCTCAGAACCAGGGCGAAGTAGAATTACTACCTCAAGTCAAGACAACGTGTCGACCAATCGAGTCGCAGTTTACATCCAGACTCATATAATATATGTAGAGAGGAGTTTTAGGGATTTAATAAAATGAATTAAGTGCATTTTTTATGTCTCTATATTGACATATATGACTCTTTTACAGCAGAGTTCAGACGACTGATGGAGAGCTTCCTCACACGGTGCGACGACATCACCTGGAGATCAATATCAGCAGAACCAATCAGCTTGTGGTCGAGTACCACCAGCCTGTCCTGTTTCTCATCCAGACTGGACTTTAATGTCAGTTCTGGTCTGTAAGAAGGGACAAGTCATTTACTGAATCTGGTCTTGTGTTTCTATGATTGCTCGGTATGTTAACCTGAACATCAGGGACAATCAGATTTCTTGGATGGATTCATGAAGCTGGTTCTGACACACATGTTCAGCCCAGCAGCTCAGAAGATCTCTACAATCAGCTCAGTTTGGAGATTAGTGTCACCAGATGACCGGATGTGAAACATGGTCACAATCTCCTCCTGTTCCTGAGTTAAGCTGTAGAATAACGTTACGATGTTACAGTGAAGTTGATCTTTGACTTTTAATGTTACTTCATCATTTTATCTAACCTGACTCTCACCAGATGAATTTGGTTCCGCCTCGCTCCACTCATCCATCTGGGATCGCTCCATTGGAGATGTGTTTCAGAAGGCTGGGCCTTATCAAAAATCCTTGCATATGATTGGATAAACCACTTGTCTGTCATCTTTACTGACGTGCTACTTCAACCACTCACATCGAAACCAACCTGTGACGCTCGATGAGAGCGACGTTCTTTTAACGAAAAAATATTGGGTAGATTGGACGACACGGATGAAACAGCAGCATCAGTGTTGACGCTTGCTTCCTCGATGCGAGCCGCCATTGTTGTCTGAATCAAAACAGTCGCTTCTCCGCTACGTCACATCTATGAAACTCCCGCCCGGCGCTCCTGATTGGCTCGACCATAAAATCTGGTGCTGAAATCCCTCCCAACGGGAGCGATCCCAGATGGATGTGAGTGGAGCTAGGCGGAACGAAATGCATCTGGAGAGAGTCAGGTTACATTTTATCCCCTTTAGACGTTTGTGTTAGAAATGTGTGTCACAATCAGCACAGGAACCAAAATCTAGTCGGCGTTGCTGAGATATCACCCTCACGAGACAGGCAACCTGAAAACGCATAACCCAAAACCCCAAATCTGCCAAACATGCTAAAATCTGAAGGAAACTTCTCTGTGAACTTGTTTAATTTCGCTCTTGACGCGCACATATAGAAGTGATGATGATAGCATCTTAAATGTGTATCTCAAGGAAATTGAATCGAACGCAACTGGATTTGGTTTTTGTCTTGAAGACGTTTCACTTCTCATCCAAGAGGCTTCATCAGTTCCTGCTCGCTTGACTCGGCTGAGACTAGTCCAACTAGCCGGTGTGGAGGTCCACACCGCCTAAGAACAACGGTCACAAAGGGCCTCATGTGACTCCAACTCCAATGTGAACTCTAGTCTCGATCACACCGGACCTCCTGCTCCACATTCACCTGATGATGTACAGACAAATAAAACAAAAAGCACCATTAATGCGATAAAAACAACGCCTGGCTTCCTGCAGGGAGCACTGAGGATCTGAGACGGGTCGCGGTCCAACTTCTTCGTCCAACTTCGCCAACTATGACTCGAACAACGGCTGTTAAGAACAACGGCTGTGCACAAAGGGCCTCATGTGACTCCAACGACTGTCGTTACAACACAATAGAGCACTAACGAAGTCGAAACCAACTTTCCACCATCCCCAACGACCATACTAACGACTGTCGTTGGCAATAATGGAGCACATACGACCCATAGACATCAGTGGCCTTGTGACCGCCTCCTGAGAGGTTAAATAGCTGGACCTCCACACCGGCTAGTTGGACTAGTCTCAGCCTAGTCAAGCGAGCAGGAACTGATGAAGCCTCTCGGATGAGAGGTGAAACGTCTTCAAGACAAAAACCAAATCCAGTTGCTTTCGATTCACTCAGTGAAAACAATTGCACACTGAGGCGACGGGATTTGACATCATCGTCTTGAATCGTCAGCGGTAATGAGTGAATGGTAACGAGTGCACCAAAACTAAAAGGCCGAGTTGCTCCACTAACGATCTTATTCTTTAGTTCCTGCCAATTTATTCTCAACTTGGAGAAATCAGTCTTCAGATTTTGAGTTTAAACGATCAAAATAAACATGTTTTCCAAAGCACTGAACTATTCCTTCAATCCTTAGGTCTGTACACACATAAACAGCATTTCAGGTCACCCTTTTCAGTGTTTCCAGACAGGAAAACTAAGGTTTTTCAGGCTCATTTGTGTTAGAAATGTGTGCCACAATCAGCACAGGAACCAAAATCTAGTTGGTGTTTCTGAGATATCACCCTCACGAGACAGGCAACCTGAAAACGCAAAACCCAAAACCTGCCAAACATGCCAAAATCTGAAGGAAACTTCTCCGTGGTCTCGTTTAATTTCGCGTATAGAAGTGATGATGACAGCATCTTAAACGTGACGGCTCATAGCGCTGAGGCACATGAACACCTCCGACCTGCAGCTCAGTGAAATAATAAAAACCACAGTGGACAGTCCACACACACACACACACACACACACACACACACACACACACACACAGAGACTCACCTGGGCTGGCGCTGAGCCCGCCGGGCCTCCTCCCCCAGCCGGCTGAGGGACGGCGACCGGCTCCTCGCCCCCCTCCCCATGGTCCGGACCACCACGTTGCCATTGGGGCTGCCGCTGGGCATCTGCTGGAGCAGCTGGGGTGACAGGCTGCGGTGTAATGCTGAGGAGCCAGGCTGCGCGAGGCCCTGCTGGGGGGTCCGCTGCAGGTGGGCCTGGGCGTGTTGGTGCTGCTGCTGCGGGTGAGCGGCCCAGTTGCCAGGAGAACCGTGCTGCTGGTACTGACTGACCGTTAGGTTGTTGTCGCTGTTGGAGCGCAGGAGGACCCGCGGCGCCGACAGCGAGGAGAGGGACTGGTCGTTTCCACTGCCGTTGCCAGAATTCGGACCCCGGCGGCGCTTGGAGTAGGCTGGAGCCTCGCGGAAAGGCACTGAGGAGGAACGAGGAAGAGGAGTCAGTGGTTAATTGTTCCAGCAGAGAACATTCGCTCGGTTCTGATTCTTACATTTAAAGTGCTGATGGAAAGGACATGAAGTTTTTTAGTTTCTACTGACGGTTTCTGAAAATTTGACAAAGAGGCTTCCAGATTAAACATGGCAACATTTCATTACAGAATGAACTTTAAATGGACTGAAGCTCGAGTTTGAGGAGTTTTTTAGTTGATGGTCGCGGGCCCGGACTGGCATCAAGTCCACCAAGAGCTCAGAAGAAACTCCAGCTACAAACCAACCACTCGAAAAGTCCACAAAAATGTTAGATATGAATATTAATTGAAGCTGAAGACACTGTTTTTACTTCTAAACTAAAAGTTAATGACGTGAACTGGCATATGTGGAGCTGATAAAGTAAACTTTAAGTAAACTGGAGCTGCAGCTCAAGTTGAATAACTGAAGGAATTTAAGAAAAAAGAAATGAAGAAATGAAAAGTCAGTTGAAGTGATCATTTCAAAACCAAAAGAAAAAAGACGGTGAGCACAGACACACCTGTCTCGTTTGTTCAACACTCACAACAAGATTTTTAGCATTTCTATCATTTGCATACATGCAAGTCCAACAGATTAAAATGTCTGTTTGACGCAGAGATTTCTCACTGAACACTGAACTGATTCCTCGTTAGGATGTTATTATATTTGGACGATCTGTTATCGATCACGTTCCTCTCTGACCGTCCCTGGATCCCGTTAACAGACTGACCTCGACCTCCATCCATCAGACGCTCTCTTCTTCACACTGACGATATCCCAAACAAACTGAAAATCAACATTAGAGGGCGACAAATCTAAATATCCTGTTTTTCTACAGCTACTCAGGTATTCAACACTCTCTGGTACCAGAACCACAGAGCGGTCCGCTGCCTTCCTCTTCCTCCCTGAAGCAGCAGCTGCTAACTCTCCTGAACTCTGAGCTGCTATTAGAGAAGATGTCACGCTGACCTTGGATCAGAGTCCTGGAACGATTTGTTAGTTTTTCTAACCGCAGCCACACTATTCGTCAGTGACCCGGCCCGGAGAGGAGAGGAGAGGAGTAACTGTGGAGCAGCTGTGCTCACAGGATCCAAGAACCAGTCGTTCTGATCCGTACAGCACCGCTGCTGCAGAACCATTAATACAGTAAGTGTTCGGTCTTGAGTGCTGAAGTGATCAGAACCAAAGAGATCAAGAACATTAAAAATCAAAGTGCTGCTGTATGTTTCTCCAGCTGCGTCTCTTCAGCCCGACTCGTCCCTTCATACATCTGCAGCAGCGTTCTGATCCAAACACAACATCTGTTTAAAATCTGTCGAAGGGAATCCATCTCTCGGATTCTGTTATTGATCTTTAAATCCCAGAGTGGACCGACACGAACAGACTGTAGCTGTAAAACATCCTGAAAGACTTCCTGCAGAGATCCGACTGAAATAAACCCGTCACTAGTGATACCAGCGAACCCGAAACCTGCCAAGAAACCAGATGAACACAATATCTTTTATGGACTTTGTTTTGAAAAACACGAGACGTTACCTCTTCTTGAATGAGCGTATATGATGTGAGCTGTATTGTCTTTAACACTGTCAGTCAGTCTTTAGTCGTCCAAAGTCATTTTTGTTTGGATTTTAAGCTCTGTGTTAAAACTCTTGTGATGTTGCTTCAGAACAAAGATCAGATGATTGACGGCTCGTGATGATGATGATGATGGTCAAACAGTCATCCTGGTATTAAGACGTCAGCGTAGTCCAGTGTCACACTGACTGATCATTTCTCTGTAATATCACAAACTTCCAAGCTAAATAATGTTTGGTTTAAACGTGAAACTTCTGCCACGAGGAGGCTCGAATCAAAACAGCAGATGTTTGCTGGTGTTTGTGGAGGAATGATCTCTGCCTGTACTGTCTGTACAGCCTCACATCACACACAACACAACCGTTTGGTGAAATTAAACACCAAATTAAGATCAAACGGACACCGGAGCTCCGTACCGCGGGCCTGCAGTTAACCCTGCACGTGCTGCGTGGAAACAAAGCTGGTATCAGCATTCCTGAACCGCAGGGGAGGAGATGAGAAGACGTATAAATAGCTCACCTTCTCCTTCTGATGTGCTATTTTTCTCCCGGTGACGTCAGACTCACCAGGAGACTGTGAGCACACACACCTCCATCCATCCATCCATCCATCCATCCATCCATCCATCCATCCATCCATCCATCCATCCATCCATCCACTCGTTCTCTGGTGTTATTGCTCGTGTCCTGTCATTTCTTTCTTATCAATCCATCAAAATCTAATCTCTCTCTCTCTGACTGGGTCTCACTCCGACACAGGACGGCTAAAATCAATAAAGGAAGCACAGAACTGTCTCTGCCACACACACACACACACACACACACACACACACACACGGAGTATTGAACCGAGCTTGCTGATTGGCCGTGGCTCCACGCCGCTCTCTCTCGGACCATCATTAGCATGATTATCAGGATTACGGCGCTCCTCTGGCCCTCGCTGCCGGCGCCGCGCCGCTCGGACTGAACCAGTAATGGAGGTTGGCCTTGATTTCCCCACGGACGCGTTTCTCCATTACACCGTGAGATGACGAGCCTACAACAGCCATCGCCGGCTCTCGTCCTCGCAATTACACCAGCAGAACAGAACCGGTCCAATGAGCAGCTCCTGATTACCAGCTGATTAATACAATGGTCGCCTGCTCGCTGTGCTGCAGCTTCCTGCTGTTCGCCTGAACATCTGAGAGGGGATTCACTGAGTCATTATCACGTTCCCAGACTAATATCTCAGACCTTTCTCTCTGTGTGTGTCTGCGGCCGACGTGTTGATGAAGAGAAGAGGTGCTAACATCTAATGAGCTGGCACATTCGGGCTCGACCAGGCGATCGTGAGGTGCGTGAGGCCCTCCAAGCTGGCGGGCCGAGGTTTTAACTGTTCGGCTTCCTTCCTCCCGAATCTCCTGCAGATAATCGCTCACACAAATTAATTATCAAGTAAAAAGAGCGGCGGGGAGCCAAAAACAAGCCGAGCATCTTACGTAAGAGTTGGAAAAGCAATCAGCGGGATCTATATAATTAAACGCTCTTGAAACACGGAGCGCGTGTCAGAGGTCAGCGAGTCTGGAAGCACTCAGCGGAGATAAGTGATGATGTTGACATTATGCTAATACACCCGGTTCAAACGCTGTTTGTCTTTCTGCAGTCCTGTTTGTGCCGCTGCGATGTGTGAATACGAAGTGAAATTCAGGCTAAAATCACAGACAGTCAGTCGACTTCATCCTGCAGGTCAGTTCACACTCAAACCAGCCTGTCTGGGAGAGAAGAAGCAGTTATTCCTCATTTCTCTACGGCTGTCCAAACCAGAAAAACAGCTTAAATGTAAAATCACCCATTTTCTGGGGCTGGGAAATGAAAATAATACCCCAGAAATGAGTCCCCGAAGCCCGAAAGGAGCTCACACACGAGCTCCTGCAGGTTTCTGGCACCAAATAAAGGATATTTTATTTTTCCTAAGACACATGACAGGAGAAAAAGGTCCCTCCTCCGACGTGAACTGAGGATGCTGCGGTCGTAACTTAACCTCTAGGCCACCAGGGCGTCCCCTCGCTGGCTAATTGAAGCTGTAATACGTCGAGAAAACGGAGCAAAAATCTCTAAATTTGGACGAGATGTGAATGGAGGACAAACTCTGCAGGGAGGGTGGAGGAGAGAGAACTTCATCAAAGTCAGGTTAACTTCCGCCGAGCTGCAGCTCCGAGCTGAGGCCCGATGGAGAGGCAGAGAAAAGCTTCTCTCTTCTATATTTTTATAACGAATTCTCGCCGTCACATGTGATGTCAGCTGTTCAGATCCTGACTGTAAATAATAAACACGTTTCAAATAATCAGAAGGAAAACTGGGAACAGCGACTGAGTTATGAGGCTGATTATGTGGATCATTAAACAACAAACACGACTGAACAACAATCAGCCCGGACAGGAGCAGAGTCTCTCCAACAACAATCAGTCATGACGCCCAAATGTGATGTTCCCCAGTCTGAAGAGGACGACGTCACAGACAGATGTTTGCTTCCTGCCTCCTACCAACAGTGAAAAAGATGTTTAGGGGTCATTCCATGAAATCGGTGCCTTTTGTGTCCCCAAGAAATTATCAGTCATAAAATTACAGTAACAACAAACAAAGATGTAATTTGAAAATATAACATTACCATGTCTTCTCTCCTCAATAAAACATCAAATTAAAATCAATTAAATATCATTTTAAATAATAAAAATGATCTTTAAGCTGATGAGGGTGAGGTTTTTGGCCTGTCCCTCACTGTTGTTGTTGTACGTCAGCAGGACTTTTAATTTGTAAAATGTTGGCAAAATGTTAAAATGTTCACATTTACATATTGTTTTAAGTATGATCTTATTGTGAAACAGTGTTTTTGGTAAAAATATATATTAATTGTAATAAATATTTACCAATTTATCGGTGTCCCCTAATTTTATGTCAACCCTGTTACCCTAACCAAAAAACCCTATCAAAATAATGGTACATTCTAGATTTGACATGATTTACAGGAGGTTGCATCATCTCTGAACCAGGATGCTAACAGCTCAGTGACAAGTAAGTTTTGCTCATCTCTGATGTGCTATTTTTGATGTTTTTTCAAGGTTGAACCAGGGGGACAAGCATACAACGTCAACCCTGTTACCATTTTTTAACATATAAATCCAAACAATTATTTATTTCTCATAATATAATCAACATGTACATGTAATTTCCTTTCAAAGTACATAGCATGTGCTTTAGCTAACATTTGTTTTAGCTAGCAATGGGCAAATTAGCTTGAAATGGTCAACCCTGTTACTGTCAACCCTGTTACCTTTCCAGTAACAGGACTTGACTAAAACAGTTATAAAATATGAAATTCCATAGCTGAGATGGCACAATATCATTTCTTGTCATTTTAAACTGTCTTTAATTCCTGGCTACTGAAAAAATAGCAATTAAATATAATTTAACTTTTAACTTTTCAAAGTTGAAAAGGCACCGATTTCATGGAATGACCCTTTAAGGTCTTCAGAGCTGACAGAGACGACCTGAACCTGTTGTTTGACTTCTGTTGTATATCAAACTGAACCTACAGGGACGTTTAGATCAGCTGATAGCGAGATGGTTAAATACGTCAGCAGCAGCTACAACTCGGCTAATGTTAGCCACGTTAGCCTCTGATGGTTGGAGGAATTTTTGGAAAATCTGGAGTTTATAAATATAATCTAACAATGTTTTGGACCCCAAACGAGTTGAACTTGGCAACGAGACTCAAAACTCAAACAAATGTGACCTTTAACCTCAGAGGCAGCGAATCACAACACGCTCATGGTTTGATTTAGATTTTTACATTTACGTTTTAACTGATCAGTTAGAAGACACGGACACAACACGCTGGATCGCTAAAGACTCGTTGTGTTGTTCAGGCTGCAGAACTTTACGTCTCCTCTCGTGTCTGATCATCAAAACTGATCAACTTGTGTTCGGTTTAACAAACATTCACGTTTAGTCAGAAGATGTAATATCTGAAACTTCCATCAGATGGCTCTCTTCAGTTTAAGTGAAGGGAGGAAGATGACTGAAGTTTGTTTGGACCCGGATTAAAAAGAGATTTAAAGCTGCACTAAAAGAATTTCCTTCTTGTCGTCAGAAAAGCTTCTGTTTGTTTCTTTATTCCACGTTGATGACATCACCTTCATTCTGCATTTCACAGTTTGGTTTGGTCATTTTATTTCCCTTCCATTGAATATATTCCTGTATTCAGTCCACAGTAGAATTCCTACAGTGGAGCAGAAAATGCTCCTTGCGTGCTACACAAATCCCACAATGCACGGCTCTTCCTGCGCTTATGACATGACAGATGGGTAAATTACAGTCATGTGAAATTACACTGTCAGTGGTGACGCAAAATGGTGATGATTCATAAGTTCCCGCAACCTCAATTTACGGCTCACTACAGAGTATTTATAGTGTCTATAAGATGGTGTTTCTCACACAGGAACAGGGTGCATGATGGGAGGATTTCAGATTTACATCTTTATAGTGACACTGTCATTGAATCTGGCAGCTCGGTCACTCATTTCTCCTCAGTTAGCGTTGACAGTCTTGTGTCTGCGCGAACAGTTAATGTCACCTTCAGGTTTTTATCATTCAGTCACCGGTTTGAATCTTTCTGCCATCAAAAAGCTGCAGGAAAGTCCAGCGTGCAGAGCTGAGGAGATCAGATCTGACAGGAGGCGCTCACAAAGCCTCAAGCACAAGTTCTCTGCAGCAGATTTTACAGGTACGAATCAAACGATTGGTTGCCTGAAACAGCAGAAAGTCTCAGGTTTTTTTCTCCAAGAACAAAAAGATGAACTGACAAAAACTGTCTTTACAAACTGGATTTCACTTTCTACCAGTGGAGGCTTCAGTGACATCATCAATATGTTATCTGGCTGCTGCAGCTTCGATCAAACCTGCAGCCTCAACACACACACACACACACACACACACACACACACACACACACACACACACACACACACACATTTCAACTAATGACCGCTGAGGAAGCAGTGATAATAAAAAACCAGCTCCGGATGTAGAAGTGCATGAGACCCGCTGCTCTCAGCGTCACTTCGTCCTGCAGCAGCCGGGTTTGTGGCGCCTCTCGCCGCCTATAGGCTGCAGCCGCCGCGCCGCGCCGCGCCGCACCGCGCCGCGCTGCCGCTCAGCCTCCGTCTTCATTGAGAAAACAGCGAAAGCGTCAATAAGCCGCCAACATGTTTCACACGCAGACAGATGGACGGGCTGCTTCGGTTCTGTTTGGGTGAGGGAACCGGCACATAGTCATGTCTGTGGGTGTTTTCTCCACCTTGGAGTCCCACTTCTGTCTCTCTGACCTAAAAACTGGAGCTGCCTCCTTTTCTCTCTCGTCCGAACAAAAAAGAAAAAAGAAAAAGAAGAGATTATTCTTGTAACCTAAATACGCGCCGACCTACCTACAGCCTAACAGCGACGGTAAAAATACCCCAAGTGATGCTAAGCACTTTTAAACACACAGAAAAGGACGCACGAGCACTTTTCTTGAGCAGAATCGCTCCACATTCACCTGAAGTTGACGCTCGGAGCTTTTACGCACGAAACGTCCGAAAAACCGCCTGATTCAAAGTGTAAAAAAAGACAGAGCAGCCTGCTTACCTTCCTTTTTTAAGGCATTGATGATCGACTTCATGTTCACTCCTTTGCTACTCCGTCACAGTTGGAGCATATCTCGGGACTCTCAGCACCGCGGACAGCGACTCAGCGGAGACGAGCTGCCGCGCGCAGCGCACATGATCCCGCTCACGCCTTCCACTACCACCGCCTCCCGGAGCCAGCGCGAGCCCCTCCGCTGACACACACACACACACACACACACACTCTCTGACACACACATGACTTCCTTCAGCCCGCCCCTCACACACCTCCCCTCCCTCCCTCCCTCCCTCTCTCTCTCTCTCACTGAGGAGACGCGCTGCACAACTGCACGGTGGAGTTACTGAGGAGCATCACTGAGATCCGAGCAGGACTCAGCGTGGTGGCAGGAACAGGAGGAGATGTGGATGCAGAAGAAAGGTGGTGCAGAAGGTTTCAGCTCACCTACAGGCTGTTTACAGAGCAGCAGACAGGAGATGCTTCAGGATGACTCACAGATGTGACAGAGATGTGAAGATGTACAGTTGAACTGGAAAAACACCTTCATCCATGTCTGTCCCGACTCATTTAACATGTAGTGACGACTTATAAAGAGTATTTCAAGTAGTTCTTAGTGAATCAAAGTCGTCACTGACATCCCTGTCTTCACTTAGAGACTCTTTCTACAGAGGACTGATGGAGAGCTTCATCACATGGTGCAGTCAGCTTGTGCTGCTGCTGTCGGTCTGTTAGTGTGAAGGTTTATTCAGAGAAACAGAAAACAGTCCGAGTCCTCGTCTGTGTTCATGTTTGGTGAATGAAGCTGATTCTGATCTTCAGCTCAGCCCAGCAGCACTGATGATCTCTGCAGCCAGCACAGTCTGAAGATCAGCCGCTGATTCAGCATCCGACCGAATGTGAAATACGATCACAATCGTCCTTCTGTTCCTGAGTAAAGGTGTTGAATTATGGCCAGACGAGTGTTTTTGAAGAACATTATGTTCATTCTCGAGTCCAAGTGGACGTTTGTGCCAAAGTCTGAGGAAATCCCCTTCGTTCCTGCGATATTACATTCACAAGAACGGAGCGTACGTCCGACCTGAGTAATGATGCTGCGGCTGTCACCTGTGTGGAGGCAGAATGAAACGTGCAGGACAAACTCTGCAGAGGAAACACTGCGCATCCTGCTCACCTTGCAAACTGTCCAGCGGTGTCGTAAAGGTCAGAGAAGCAAGCTCGTGACTGGAAGGTCACCAATTAATTGTCAGACCTGCAGGATGAGTCTGGGTGGAGTTAAAGAGCAGCACCTGTCCCTTATCACCACCGCTGAGAGGCCGTTAACCCCGATCGCTCCCCGGAGACGCATCAGACCGAGGCAGACAAAGAGAGGCTTCCTCCAGGTGGACTCCCCTGGATGAATACAGTTTGGACTTGAGGCTTCTCCTGGCTGACGTCTAGAAATGGGACTCAGTGTCTGATGTCTCTGCATCTTTACAGAGACCCGTCTCCACCACAACATCTCAGGTTCAAGCTGGACGAGGAGAGAAGAGGTGGACTCTCTCTCATGTTGCATGTTTGTGTAGCATGAATGAGTTTACAGACTTTAATTCATCACTTCTGTATGACGAGAAGCGATGTCGACAGGTAGATGATCTCACGTCTCGATGGTTTTATGTGATATTTGCTTGATGAAATTGTTTTATAAGACACAATAAAAAATAATCTTTAGGTTAATAATCAACACATCTATTCATCTACACAAATCTCTTTCAAATTGTCGCTTTCTCTTTCAAATAAAAACCTGAAATATGGTAAAAAATCATCCGACTGAAAAAGAAGAAAAGAGGAAGAACATGACGGGCTTTTATCAAATGTCAGATGTTGGTTATTAGTTCTGTTCTCTGACTGCAAATCAGTTTTATAATATCGTTTGTTGACACTCTTCAGGTACGTTTTCTCGAGCACGTGTTCGTTTAAAGGGCAGAAATCGCTCAGAGATTTACACCTGTGTGGTCTGAATGTTTCCTCAGAGGCTGTTTGTCTATAAAATAAACTATTCTGGAGACAAAATCTAAATAATTTCTTGCAGTGAAATGGGAAAAAGCTATTTTAATTTCATTTAAAAGCCTCTCCTTTTACAGACTGGTGTCAGACTTTGTCATGTTTGAGGAGATTAAAGGATAAAATCTCACTCGGTCGTGTGATTCTCGTTTACAGTCGCAGCCTCAGGTGTTTACAGTCGCTTCATTTGCACATATCAGATGAATAAAACATGAAAAGAACAAGAGCGAAAGAACAACTGACGGTGCAGACTGAAAACCCCAGGACACACACACACACACACACACACACAGATGATGTGATGTAAACCAGGTGTAAATATAAATTCCATTACACCAAATGTAAAAATGGAAAGGACGCGTTGGCTCCTTGGACGGACGTCAAGCGTTTGAGCTTAACGACAGCTAAGAGATAAAAACAGAAACAGCTCAAAGTTACGTGAAGTTCATTCAGGAGGAAAATCTGTCGATACGATAAAACAGATTCAATTATTCAACCACGTGTGTTTAAAGAGACGCAAACGGCCGAATCCAAAAGGTGCACAGACACGTGGAATCATGAATCATTCACCAACAGAGGTGAACACATTATTTTACCAGGATGATTTCTCATTGTGTTTTGTTGATACGTATAAAATATTCAAAATTACACAGAGAATTCTTTAACAAGGCAAACTGACATCTGAAGGAAGAAGATTTCAGTTTTCTGTTTGATTTAGACCTTATTGTATATATTATATATTATTATACTGATGTTACAGAATCAGAATCATCATCATCTAATCAAAGATGGAAGATGTGATTGAGACTTTGAAGAGCTCAACTGTGGTTTTGTTATTTCTACCATAAACTCACAACTCTGCTGAGAGAAAGCTGATAATCTACGTTTAAAAATTACATTAAAACATTTGTTTGCATGTCTTTAAGTATCTTATCTTCTGACAAATAAACTCAATAGCGTATTTCTTTAGGTTTGGTCTACGTGAAGATAACGAGCGAGGAAGGTTTCTCTCTGGATGGAGGCTGATGGATGTTTTATTCTATAGATCGCTTTCAGGAAGTCATCAACAGAGGTGAACACATTATTTTCCAGGATGATTTCTCATTGTGTTTTGTTGATACGTATAAAATATTTAATTCAAAATTATACAGCGAATTATTTAAGAGGGCAAACTGACATCTGAAGGAGGCAGATTTCAGTTTTCTGTTTGATTTAAGAGCTCACTCTTCATGTGAAGCTCTTCTCAGTTTCCAAATCATCTTTCAGATTACATTTAGACCTTATTGTATATATTATATATTATTATACTGATGTTACAGAATCAGAATCATCATCATCTAATCAAAGATGGAAGATGTGATGGAGACTCTGAAGAGCTCAACTGTGGTTTTGTTATTTCTACGATAAACTCACAACTCCGCTTTTAAAAATTACATTAAACATATTTGTCTTTAACTATCTTATTTTTGACGAATAAACTCGATGTATATTTCTTTAGGTTTGGTCTACGTGAAGATAACAAACGAGGAAGGTTTCTCTCTGGACGGAGCAGAGGCTGATGGATGTTTTATTCTATAGCTCGCTTTCAGGAAGTCATCTCGCCTCCAGTTGTTGGGAACAGAGGCTGAAGGGGGGAAAAATGGGATTTGAGCGATGGTGGACTTCTGCAGGAAACAAATCTGTGTTGTTGCTAAGCAACTCGGTGGGGGGTGGTTACATCCATACATCGTTACAGCTACACAACGCACACACCTGCCTGTTGTATGATGTAACGCACATTAATACGACTCCCTCTCTCTCTGTACTCGCTCTGCCTCCACTGTAATGTCACGCTCGGCTGTGGTGTGAAGCCATCTGGTTGCACGCCGTCCCGCCTAATGACGGCTTGTTAGCGCTCGCCGTCTCTATTTCCTTCGCTCGCCTTCTTCAAACGCGGTGACACACTGATACAAATTCACCAGGAGCTGACCCCGCTGCGGAGCAAGGCACCAGATGGCTCGTGCAAAGCATATGCTGTCATAAAGTATGCAGTAATGGAGTGATGAGAGCAGATTTCCTGCACGGGTGTTTCCACGCCGAGCGCTGAGACTTCAAACAAACCAGCTGAATTATGAAATATGGAGGAAAATACTCGTAGATTCACCGATATTTCCAGTTTAAAAAAATGTAATTTATATGCTGAATTGTCTTATTTGATAGCACAAGGTTTTCACCACAGGTTCAAGATACTTCTGTATCTGTTCTGCCTCGACTCAGCTCGCCTTTTTTGCGTTCCCATTACTGAAATCTGGTACCTGGTACCTGCTAAAGTGGTGCTTTTTTAGCATCACCTCCGTATAAGTTCCAACCGAGCTGAGCTGATACTTCTGTGTGACGTAAGCTGGCAGCCGGCCACTGATTGGACAGAGAGCGACGCCACTTGATGACTCATGACGAGCGCGACGTCCGAGCCTGACGCCCGCTACCTTTAAAAACTAGCATCTGCGTTCAGTCAACATAGCGATTACATGGAAGGAACAACGCGCAGGAACACGGCGTGGACCGTGGCAGAGGTGGAGACGCTCCTGAGTGTTGTCGCTGAAGACGCATCCAGAACGAGCTCGATGGTGCGACAGGAAATGAAAAGGTGGACGTGTTTAGCGTCGCCCACAGCTAGCCCTGTTTATGTGTCGCGTGGATAAGTACGTCACTGATGACGACCCGCCCACGTTGATGACGACCCGCCCCGTTGAAGACGACCCGCCCACGTTGAAGACGACCCGTTGATGTTGAAGATGACCCGCCCACGTTGAAGACGACCCGCCCACGTTGAAGACGACCCGCCCACGTTGATGACGACCCGCCCACATTGATGACGACCCGCCCACGTTCGATGACGACCCGCCCACGTTGAAGACGACCCGCCCACGTTGATGACGACCCGCCCACGTTGATGACGACCCGCCCACGTTGATGACGACCCGCCCACGTTGAAGAGATACTAATTCTAGATGGAAACGCGTCTGAAACCAAACCAAGTAGAGCCACGCTGAGCCGAGGTGAGGCGAGCTGGTACTGTCGGTCACTGATGCTCTGCAGACGGTACCAGTGATGTTCTGGGTGGTTCTGATCACCCACTGTAGAGCCTCCCTGTCCTGGGCCGCATGCAAAAACAAGAATCCGGCTCCAGAACTGAACCTTCTGAGGTTTCAGTGAGAAGCAGAGCCCTTCTGTGCTGTTTTTTGCACCAGGGTGGAGATGTGTGAAGACCCTGACAGGTTGGATTTGATGATCATCTCCAGGAACCTAAATCTGTTCACCTGCTCCACCTCAGCTCCACTGATGCAGACAGGGGTCCAGTTTTCACACTGGGAGGTGGAGGGGATGGAGGTGGTGTTATTACAGTCGACACTGGAGATGTTTAAGGACAGCTGGAGATGTTTAAGGACAGCTGGGGATGTTTTCACGGGACCTGACATGATGGAAAGTACACAAAGCTGCACGTCCACATCAGGTGTTCGGTGCCTTCTGGAGAACTTTGGACCTTCTGTGTTCTGAATCTTTGTCTGAAAATAAGCAGCACGGATGTACATTTGGTGCCTGCGATTGTTCTGCGGAGCGATCGGTGATTATAATGTGGTCATGATACACGAGGAGGCACCTGTCTGTGAAGGAATGACACACACACACACACACACACACACACACACACACACACACACACACACACACACACACACACACTCGAGATAACAGGTAATTTTCTGTTGCCACTGAACCATGTTTATCAGTAAACGCAGCTCACACCCACATCATATAGTCGAATCTAATTATAACACCGATCAATACTAATGAGCAGTTTAGCTGATTGTCGCCCGCTGAACGAGCGCTCCCCTCGGGGCCGCATGCTAATTTCCAGCTCGTGTTCTCAGAATAAATTTACCTTTTCGCGAGGACAGAACACTTTGTGTACGATACGAGACTTGTTGCAGCAGCTTGAGACGCGAGAAAAAAAACACACAAATGTCGTGTGAACTAAATAAATCAGCATCGGCGTGAATTAAGTTTCTTCTTCCTCGCTGACAGGATGTTGAAACTGTGCGAGTCAATTTGTCCTCCTTCCTGAGGACACTGCTGGCACAATCAGCCAAATATAGCCCAGATTTGAGAGTGTGTGGATATAAGACGCAGGAGGAGCCGCGCTGAAGGGAGGAAAACATTTAATAGTGATGAATAAATGAACGCCAGGCCTTCACTTATTCATATTTAAAGACACACAACAACACTTTCTTTCTTTGTGTGGAGGAGAGACGATTCTGAACCTCTTCACTGGGTTTATTAAGTTGTCAAAATCAAAGTGTCATCTTAAATTATTTAAAGATATCATTTATGACGGTGAGAAATGTTCTTATTAAGTGAAGATTTGATTCTCTTCAGTTCTTTAAAAATCATAAATGAACTAAAATGTAATTATTCATCTCTCTTTTGTCATTTCTGCTCATCATATAAATCTTCTTTCTTTCAAAAAAAGCAAATGTTGTAATTAAAATATGTTACCTGATTAAATAAAGGTTATATATGGATTTTAATTTCCAGCTCTACTACAGTATCTGAACGTGTTACACACTGACAGAACTGGGTTTATCAAGTCGTCAAAATCAAGGCGACATCTTCAAATTCTTTAGAGATATCATTGACGGTCCGCAACTTACAAGATATCCATGTCAAGTGTTTTGCCAAAGAAATGTTAAATATTAGAATAAAACAAAATATTAAGTGAAGATTCGATTCTCCAAATTATTGGTGATTCAGTTCTTTAAAAAATATAAATGAATTACTCATCTCTCAGAAAGTTTTGCTCATCATATACATCTTCTTTCTTTCAAAAAAAGCAAATGTTGTGATTAAAATATGTTACCTGATTAAATAAAGGTTATATATGGATTTTAATTTCCAGCTCTACTATCTGACAGAACTGCAGACCGGTGCCACGTACAGTCAGAAACACTGCAGCTCCTGCCAGAGCCAGTCAAAGCCTCAGGGTTCAGGAGGTGGAGGGAAAAATGCACATTTTAACTATTACCGTGTCAAACGAGAGAAGAAGAGATGGAGAGGGCGACTCTGTGGATGGACGTGGATGTAAATGCCAGATGCCCCCCCGCCGAACGTTTTCCTGCAGAGAGTTCAGCTCCTGCAGGCAGAGCCGACAGCTTCCACCTCAGCTGAGTCACGCAGGAGAGTCACGGCCGTTAACGGCCACCTTTAGACCGAACGACGACCGTCCACACACGTTTTAATAGTACTACATTACAGGAGGCCAAAAAATGTTTTTAGTGCAACTTATTGAGGCATATTATTGTGATTTAAAAGACTACTGAAGAGATACAAAAACTGATTAAATGTCTCATATTAAAGCCTTAAAAAGGACGAGGAGGTCGGTGTGTTTACTGGGGAAAGCTGAGATCCGGGAGATGCTAGCGTCTCCTCGCTCTCTGTAGCTGTCTTGGTTGTCCGCTTGTTCTTGTAGCGGCGAGCTAATAGCGGTCGCTACTTTCAAATTAAAAGCCCCCCGCTAAGAACCCAGTTCTAAACTCCGATGGGGTGCAATGTAAAGCTCTTATTTTGAAGAAAAACTGTGAAAAAATGTCCCATAAGGAATGAATGGGACGGGGTCAAAAAAGTCGCAAAATCATCAACGTTTTTCAAACATCTCCTGCTCTGGCAGACTTTGACCTAGAGACACCATTCAAACTTTAAAATGTAGGCACAAGTCTTATCTATTTGAGTTGTATTTGAACTTTCTTTCTACGATGTTTAGTTTTTGAACGGTGACCCTTAATTGATCATGAGTGATTTCGAAAAAATTCAGAAAAATTCAGGATTTTCAATGAGTGTGTATTGCGGAATGTTCGCGCAGCACCAACTGGCAGAGTGGGGGAGCCTGAAAAAAACTCTCCGAAAATGTTTCTTTAGATGACGATCCTAGCCACAGATTTCACACTACAATAGTGATATTTTCCAAGAACGTAGCCACACTTGTCTTCTGTCTGGCAACGTGTCCACTTTATCGGGAGGATGTACGGTTTTTGAATTATCTGCGTCTAACCGACACAAACTCCAGCAACTGCCCCATAAGCCCCAATGTTAAACGGGAAGAGGATTTTGGGAGAAAAGCAGAAACTGCCCTGCTTCTCTTCACGCCCAACTTCCTGCTTCACGTCACGTCACATGTTGACGCCTACCAGAGGAGGAAAAGTGGAGGCTGTTTGGAAAAGGAGGAATATTACACCTCCCTTTTAGATAGACAAGGAGGCACATTGCAGCCTTTACCTTGCTGCAGATGTGCCACCTCTATCTAAAAGGGGCTAGTGATTACCAGAGGAATTAAACTACGTCGTCCTGACGCACTGTCATGTTCCAAACAAGATCTTTTACATTTAAACTCGATGATATTTTAAAGAATAGTTGGACATTTTGGGAATTTTTTGAACATGAGAGTTAGATTAAAAGTCTTGTTTGTAAAGTAAAGAGTTTGGGGCATAATGAGATTATAAAAGACTATAAAACAAACTGTTTGTGAGATATTGTTTGGAGATATATTACATTCCCAATAAAGATTACTGGAATCAAATGAAATGAGCAGATTGTTGGTTAGCTGTCTTTAACCAGCAGCTCACACCGAGCGAGTGTAAAAATAACCCGTGATGCATAAACATGGCGTCCCTCCTGCCCTGCGTGACTCTTCACCGGCTGACAGGTAGATGTCTGCTCTCCGGCAGCAGACCCCGCTGCGTGTCAGCGCCTCTGGATTTTTTTTTGGAAGGATTTTTTAAAGTCACTTCTCGAGGCTCTCGCAGGGATTGGCTCGTGTTCAGGTGCAGTTCAGAACCGACTCCGGCTTTAAGGGAGAATATAGAAGCTGTCTAAACTGTAAATCCTGCAGAAAAAACTGGGAACAGAGGAGTGTGAGAGTGGTTAATGTGTGTGTGAGTGTGTGAATGTCACGTGCACGACATTGTGTGTGTGTGTGTGTGTGTGTTGGTCAATACATACTCCTTGTCGGATTATCACACTCTGGCAGCGGGCGGTCTAATACGCCCATCTGTCAATCATTCTTACAGGCTTACTGCTGTATGGAGAGGACGAGTACAAGACATATCGCCTGCAGACATCCTCACCACACACTCATCCATTCTGCTGTGTGTGTGTGTGTGTGTGTGTGTGTGTGTCGGTTGTAATGAAGCTAAATAACCTTTCTGCAGAGGCACATTTCTGAATTAGCGCCCTGCTGTATTAGCAGTTAAATGTTCGTCCGTTATTGTCGTCGTGCTGTTGTGACCTCGGCTCGTGTTCGGTTCCACTGTCGCCGTCTTCACTGCTGCTGCTAATGAAAGTCTAAATCTGAAAATGGAAATGTGTTTCGGAGTTAATGGGAAAGACGGAGAGACTTCAGCGGATGTGTAAATGTATTATTATGTGTTCACTATACAGTTAGCAGCACTGTTTATCTGTGACGGTGTAAAACTGTGTTATTGCTATTAAATAAATATCACATCAAACCATTATAATGAGAGATATTTTTTATAGATTGGTTACAAATGAAAGAGGAAGGAAGGAACATCTTTCTCTCATGTGGTGTTTCAACATCTGATTCACCAGATTTTTACATATTTATTCACGTTTTTTCTTTAACTTGTCACCTCTCAGAGGATACACTGAAACAAGTGAATATAAGAATATGTAGTTGTAACATAATGAAGCCTGTGATAACAACAATAAAAAACAAAGTTTGTCTCTTGACTTTAATATATCAAGTTGTGAATTAGTCTACATTTGTTCAAAACACAAGTCATTTAGATTTTTTTCCCTAACAAGCTGTATGTAAGTGGCTCAACACATTTTCTTATGCAGATCCACACAACACACTATTTGCTTGTTGTATTTACTCTGCTCCAGCTACGCCCCGCCCCGTGTGGTGCATTCTGGGTATTATGCCTTATTATAACCTTTGTGTACTTATGGTTTCCAGGGAATTCACCCTCTTAATTTTGTTGTTGTCATTTTTTTCTAGCACCATGAGGCAAAAATGTCATTTTTATATTGGACAGATTGACCAACACGTAGATCACATACTTGATTTAAGTGGCTCATGTGACAAAAATATCATGTGTTTTATCTACTGAGAAGAAGTAAGGCAACTTTTTGCATCATTTCATCATGTAGATGAAACAAGAGTTGTCTTTGTATGTACAACATTAATCTTGCAAGTCATGTTAACTTACTTTTGCTAGTAAAGTCAACTTAACACAACCAAGTTTACTTTGTTTGTAAAAGTAAGTTGACTTTACTTGCAAAATGAATGTTGTACAAACAAAGACTGCTCTTGTTTGATCTACGGGATAAAATGATGCAAAAAGTTGCCTTACTTTTTTTAAGTAGATCAAGCCCTGTGTTTTTATCAGTGTAAGTTCTCCCAAACTTACTTACATTAATTGATTTAAAATAAGTTATTTACACCCTTTTTCAAGCCAAAATCTTCCCTATAGCTGCTAAACCCAAAGCGTTAGCGTGCACGCCGTCTGAAGTGGGATCACAAGCTAAATAACGTATTTTCAAATCAGTTTGGGGCTTCTGAAGACTTGGATTGGACGAGCTGTATGGAGTCATTTTATGGTTTTGGTTGTCTTTTTTCTGATTTAAATCAAGTCCCCAGCTTCTTCAGCTGTTTAGCAGAACGCTGCGACGCTGTGAAGCTCCAGAAATGTTTGGTGGATAAAGAAACTTCAATGTTCCTTTAATGTTCTTAGAGGATGACCGATGACTTTCTGCATGAACAGTGTTTCTACCTGCAGACATGCAGTTATATATTAACGTATACGTAACAGAATTGATCCAAAGTTCTTCACAGTGCAAAGAGAAAGAGAAAAAAGAAAGATGGAGAGGACAAGAAAAGGAAAAGTAAAAATAAAAAGTAACTCTACACCCACGTTTGAGGCCTTATTGAGAGAGAAGCAGGCTGAGATCAGTTTGATCCTGATGGGACTGTCATTAGTTTTATACTTTTATTGGTTCAGTAACCAAAGTTAATGTCCACTCTGGTCCTGATGAAGAAATATCTTTTGGATCAAACTTCATGGCAAATCATCAGCATTAGTTGAGATGTTACTTCTGGTTTGGAAAAGTTCTGGGATGGTTTGAGTCACCGGTCACAGAACAATCAGCTCTGGGTTCAGGGACGGACCGGAGACTTCGTTAGGACTCTTTACGTTACAGCGTTCTGGACGAGTTAGAGACGAGAAGACGAGTGAAGCCAGAACAGAAAGAGCTGCAGTAATCACAGTGGGAGTCGTGGCATGGATTAGTTTCTCAGGGTCAGAGGAACGAACAACAGTGTTAAATACAAAATATATGGATCTGCTGGAGCACAGCTTCGTGCCAGGCGAGGGCGGAAAATAAAGTAGTGGAAATTGGACTCGATCGACTCAAACTATTCAGAAAAAAGAAAGATATTAACCTCAAACATCCAGAGAGAGTAAGTTGAGTTCCTGCCAGTAATAATAATAAATAATAATGATCATAGTGATTTTAACTGGTCTGCAGTAGAACTGTACTCATCTTCAGCATTTTGCCCTATTTTCTGTCCATGCACAGGCCTTTAATGACTATACACTGCAGTATATAGGTCACACACACACACACACACACACACACACACACACACACACACACACACACACGCTACATATATGGCTGGCAGTGCCCTTTGAGAAGCCGTCCTTTCTCCTTCACCGCTCACATTGTGTCCTATTTCACAGCTCTGTCCTCTGACTTTGTCTCTGAGCGTGAAGCGATGGCGGCGCTGGATTCTCCGTGTGCGAGCAGCTGGAGGTGAAGTCAGAATAATCACCTGTGCTCTCTCAGGTAACGCAGACGAACCTCCGAGTCTCGTATCATATGAAGGAGCAGCTCCTCCTCCTGTTTAACCTGCATCCATCAGGTATTAACACCGTGTCTGTCACTGAAATCTAATATTCTGTCCCGTCAGATGTGACAGACAGATTATTTCTTGCACCTTCTGTTGATGGAAAACAAAATCTGAGTGTTGAGCTGTGCAGAGCAGACGCAGCAAACTGCTGACTGCTGATGATCACAGCTGCAAACATCTGCATCTGTGATCCGACACCTCCTGTTCCCACACAGCCAAGTTTAACTCGAGATGCACAGGCATGAAGATATACTATAAATCCATTGTACCTAACACAATAATCAAGATCGATGGAGGATTGATCCTGTTGTGTCCCCGTCTGATGTGTCAGCTTCATCAAACACACATTTAATTCAGGATGTGCTCATGAACAACACAAAGAGAAGCAGCACGAGAATCAAACAGAGCCGCAAATACTGATTTTCTTCATTATTGATTCCAGTTAACGACACTGATATCACAACAAACTGTCTGACAGACTCGTGTCGCTGTCACAGAGTCTCAGGTTACCAATAAGAAACACGCAACTTTCAAAATAAAAGCACCAAAACTACTTGGGGTAGGTTTAGGACTTTCATTAAAATAAGTTCATCCCCTTCTTTCTTATACCCAAGAGTCTGGTGCTGTCGGGCCCGGACACAAACTGTAACACGACCAGAACTAAGAGGTCCGAACACGTCACACCAGTTTAAGTTTAAGATCTTATTGATTACTTTAATTTCAGACCACTGACTGAATATGAACCGGTGTGCACTGTGAGATCCTCCGGCACTGGTCCGTCTCTCCAGAGTCCAGGGTGGAAACTAAAGGGGACGGAGCTTTTCCTGTCAGGGCCCGGAGGTTCTGGACCGACCCGGCTGAGGACATCAGGCCGTCCAAGTCAGTGTCTTCTTTTAAGTCTTGACTCAAAATTGACTTTTATCGGAAAGCATATCCTGATTCTACCTAATGTTCCTGCTTCCTCTAAAACTGTCTTGTGTCAGTGTAGGATCCATGATTGTATTCATTACTCACTCCTCCACCTTTTATAACAATATAAATGATGAAAAACACTAATAAATACACCTGCAGGACGGACCGGTGCAGAGGTACAAGTTACCAATAACAAACACGCAACCTTCAAAATAAAAGCACCAAAACTACTTGGGGTAAGTTTAGGAAAGATTGTGGCTTTCATTAAAATAAGTTCATCCCCTTCTATCTTCTTCCCACGAGTGGCAGAGTGGACTGTGTGGTGCTGTCGGGCCCGGACACACCAGGCTGACACTCTGATCCTGTCCACAGACTAAAGAACTCAGCTGATCCGCTTTCGACCAGAACTAAGAGGTCCGAACACATCACACCTGTTTCAGTTTAAGATCTTATTGATTACTTTAATTTCAGACCACTGAGTGAATTTAAACCGCTGTGCACTGTGAGACCCTCCGGCAGTGGTCCGTCTCTCCATGAGTCCAGGGTGGAAACTAAAGGGGACGGAGCTTTTCCTGTCAGGGCCCCGAGGTTCTGGACCGACCCGGCCGAGGACATCAAGGCCGTCCCAGTCAGAGTCTTCTTCAAAATCGGACTTTTATCCAGAAAATTCCACCTAATTTTCCTGCTTCCTCAATTAGTTTATTTTTCTAAAAATGTCTTGGTATTTTATTTCACTCCATCTGTGTGAAGCATTTTGTACATGTTATACACTCCTCCGCCTTTTATAACAATATAAATGATGAAAAACACTAATAAATCCACCTGCAGGACGGACCGGTGCAGAGGTACGGACTGACGCTTTGCTTCAGTGCTTCATATTTCAGAATTAAACTGCGGTTTTATTTGGGTCTGGAGGTCCAAACCTGAACACAGCCAACATCTGACGTGATGAGGTGGAAGATTTGTGTCTCTGAACTGTTACATCATCTGCACGGAGTCAGCGAGAGGAGCTGTGAAAGCCACGAGGCTTATGGTGTTTGTACCACACACACACACACACACACACACACACACACACACACACACACGCACACGGTCAGTACATTAAAACACACTAAAGCTGAATATAACCAGCGAGAGGCTCAACACGACACAAGCTGTCTCTGGTGAGGAGGGTTGGGTGTGTGTGTGTGTGTGTGTGTGTGTGTGTGTGTGTGTGTGTGTGTGTGTGTGTGTCGGGTGGAGGGCTGATGGGAGGAGGGTGTAGGAGGGGTGGAGGAGGCACCAACCTTTGCAGCAGGCTGAACCCATGGTGGCCAATCGAGAATCCAGGAGTAAAGACGTCCCATCCCAAAATCCACACGGGGGGACAACAAAGATGTCCGAACACGACGCGGGACGAAACCCGACTGACTACCTGATCACCTGAGGCCACCTGGCCGCCGCTCAGAGCTGCGGCCCGGCACCTTGTGAATGTTGTGAATGGAGAAAGGATGGAGGAGGTGGGGGGAGGGGAGGTGTAGCAGTTGTGGACGGGAACAAGGCTTTTTGGGGTAATCCTGCAACGGCACCGCGTCCCATTTCAGCCCGTCACCGGGTCGTGAGCCTCCGTGTGAGGCGGCGTCCACGAGAGAGAGAGAGGGCAACGACGACGGCAGGATTACATCTTTAGATTAGATTAGATTTCTCCCTCTCTCCATTCATTCCCCCGCAATCTTTCTCTGCCCTCCTTTTGTATATTCATTTGTTTGTTCATCTTTTCTCATTTTCTCTGCGGCCCCGTAATCCCCGAGCTGCCTCGGTGCACCGCGAAGGCCCGAGTCAGCGCCGGAGCAAACCTCTGTGCTCATGAAACACCCAGAGAACAGAGGATGATCTATCCGTAACGTAACTGGAAGCTGATTCGTGGCTTTAAAGCTGAAACTGTGTCTCTGTCAGGTGTTAAACCGGAGCTGAATCTGTCGCCGCCACCAATCTGCCTCTCCAGAATTAATAAAATGAGTAAGTGGCAACCAAGCAACGAATGCAATAAATAGCAGGACGTGGAATTTGTTCAAAAGTCTTTTTTTTCGTTTTTGTATGTTCGTGAGAAATCTTTCTCGTCTTCTCACCTCCCTCTCGCTCCTCTCACACACAGATGCAGAGTGAAATAACTCTCATACAGTAGATATATATATATATTTATATATTATACAGCCTCCGTCCTGCCGTCTTTAACAGAAGCAACCTTTTAACACGCAGCCGACAAAACACAGGCTGAGAGGGTCATTAGTTTATCCGGGATTGAATCCTCACTCAAGCTTAACAGTCAATATATTATTTAAAAGCACGAAGCCTCCAAATTCTGTTCGTGCAAACTGATGCAGATCCCAGCAGAGCTGCTGCGTTTAAAACAAAACCGTAGATCTTACGAATCAAACCCTTTGTGATACATACAGTTGAGTTGTGTTCGGACATCATCCAGAATGTTTCCAACAAAATGTTCAAAGCAGAGAAATCTACAAGTTTACACAAAGTAACGACATGTTTCATCTCCAGGAGACATTCAGAGAGAGAGAGAGAGGAAGGAAGCTGGAGAATGAGACAAAACGTAACGTTAATTTTGATCATTTAACTCACGTTACTCAGCCAGATTACTGGACTGTGCATTAACCATAAGCACCAAGAGAGTGAGTGTCATTCAGGTGAACCTCTGACTACACTCAGCACTCAGCAGAGACTCTGGTTCTGGTTCTCTCTCTCCTCTCTGTAACGTTACGTTCATGATGTAAAGTCCATTTCCCCTCCAGCCCCAGTCGGCAGTCGACATTACAGAACAGAAACACCTTATCAGGTCACCTCTGGATCACTGCTGCAGTCAAGCTGATAAACAGGAGTGAAGCCTGTGAATATTCTCATTCATCCAGGTCATAGTTATCTCAAGGAAATTGAATCGAAAGCAACTGGATTTGGTTTTTGTCTTGAAGACGTTTCACCTCTCATCCAAGAGGCTTCATCGATGAAGCCTCTCGGATGAGAGGTGAAACGTCTTCAAGACAAAAACCAAATCCAGTTGCTTTCGATTCAATTTCCTTGAGATAACAGGAGTGAAGAGAAATCACCTTTTTAATCCAGAAGTTACAAACTAATCTCTGAGCTCTCCTCCCGTCGGATCAGAACAGAGTCTGATGTGACTCTGGGTGTTTATTCCTCCAGAACTGGCCGGCTCGACAGCAACACTCAGCAAACATCTTTTGTTTTGTTCTGATAATCGCAGAAATGTTGTATTTTCCAACTGGATTCTCATCCACAATAAAAAAAAGAAAGAGTTACGTAGCACTGGCTCATGGGAGTTCTTGTCTTTATTGCTAAAGAGCATCTCTGCCAATCAAACTCAGGCAGTTCTGGTCACTGACATGTTCATGATTTAAAGTTTTATTCATGTTATGTTTGATCACATTTGACTCTGACTATCCTGGACGTCACAGCGACAGATAACCAGATAAAAAACATGCTGTTTGGATTTATCTGGTTTGAACGCTCCTGGAAACATCTGGGATGACGTCAGCACACGACTCAACAGAATAATTATCACTGGTCCGGTCGGTTTCAGACAAAAAGGACTTTTTAAAGCCTGAAATCTTTGTTCCCAAAGCCTCCACAACATGCACGACACTGAACATTACGTTGTGTAAAAAACAATCAGAATGAAGAGAGAACTGTTAAATCCATCTGCAGACAAATCCTCTCACGCAGACCGGCCGACACCTCTGGAAACCCACCAATCAGCTCGCTGCCGCTGGCCGAGGCATTGATCATTTCTCCCGGCCTAATCGGCCCGGGATTGTCCCGGTGTAAACACAAACTTTCATCCTCTTGGCAACGCTCTCGTAATCCCGCGGAGGGGATTATACCGGGAGGTCGTTTAGGAGGATCAAACCACGGGGGGATTTGAAATGTATCCTGAGCGAGATTCAGGAAAACTGCGGGCGACTGAAGAATAGGTGAGGGATGAACGATGGACGGAGGAGAAGAGCTGCTGCTCTGCTTCTTACCTATATCTTTCTCTTTGTGGTTCTTGATGAGTTCTGCGAGCTCAAAGTTCCCGGCGATAATGGCGACCTGGAGAGAGAGAAAGAGGAAGAAACACAAAAACACAGTTCATGTCTGCACGTCCTCCAGGAAGTGTTCAAAAGCATCACAAAAGTGCTTCTTGTTTATTATTCTGAATAACAGATCAATAAAAATGCTCCATATTTCATCCTTCTCTCTCTCCAACAGAACAAAAGCAAACACATGTGATCGTATAAACAGTTACTGAAGAAAAAAGAAGAAAAAGCTCCTTAATCACTGAACTTTTCACCTCGGTCAACTTTAAATATCCTCACTGCTTTAATCATCCGTAGCAGCGAGGCCAGTAATCTATGACACACGTGTACGAGACAAGATTCACACATGACGCGGCGGCAGCGTGCACGAGAGCGCACACGCAAAGTCACATGTTCATGTGGCGGCGAGAGTTGAAGACGGACGGACGGAGATGTGACATTATTCATCGGTCAACACAAGAAGAAAATAATAATCCAACGTTTTCAACATCTAACTGATTTAGTTTAGTTTATTCTTATTAAACTCTTTGTTCTAATGAAGTTTGTTCCAGTAGCTTCCACTTTTGTCCCACAGTTTTCTTTTTATTGTGAAATCCTGGAGACCTTTTAATCAACCTGACGATGAGACTGAATCGTCTTTTTTAACCCTCCTCATTATCTGGATGAAGCTATTAATCATCATTCATTTCAAGATTAAACTGAGCGAACAGTGAAATGGAAACGACAGTGAAGTCTGAGCCGATACAGATCTTTGCTCGAGACTTCTGCTTCTTCAGCTGTAAATTTAGAGGCTGCACTCGGTTGTGTTTTTAATATTTTGTCCGTTTTGTTGACATTTAAAAAGCAAGAAAGTATTCTCTCAAAAATCCAGAACGGTTTGAACTAAAATAGCTCTTGTTTTATCATTTATTATATGAAGAGATGTTTTGTGTTAACGGCGAGCATTTTAATGATTTAAATATGTCAACCCCTCGGAGGTTGCCTTCGCTGTATAGAAAATTCAGTGTTTTCTCCGTATTATATAATCTGATATATTATTTATTGACTTTAACTTAGCCGGCGAGCTGAAATAATTCCTGTTGTGTAACTGCTGATGTTTCAGGATGGACATTGTTGTTTTACTCTGACTGTGAGAAAAGATCGGATTCATTCAAAATCACAATCTAAATCTGAAAACAAAAAAGGGCCACTATTCTGTATTTTGGGGTCAGATGTTGAATATAATATTTTAATAAAGATGCTTTGCATTGAGCATGTGAACATCCACATGAAGCTAAGCAGCTCATCTGTGTCTGCCATGTTGCACCTCCATGTCTCTACAGGAGTCCAGGTTCTAGTGTCCACAGTAGGGGAAGGTGAGATGAGGGGTATTCAGTTGGTTGCAATCTCCAACCTTAAAGCTAGATGCCTTTAAATTCATACAGTGCATCTTAGAGTGCAAGAAGGTGCAGGTGAAGGTCCTAAAGAAAGCTTATTTGTGGAGCGTGAATAATCATTTTTATTATTATTATTATCATCATCATTATTATTATTATTATTATTATCACCATTATTATCATCATCATTATTATTATTATTATTATCACCATTATTATTATCATTATATTATTATTATTATTATTATTATTATTATTATTATTATTATCATTATTACTATTATTATTATTATTACTACTATTATTATTATTATTATCATTATCATTATTATTATTATTATCATTATCATTATTATTATTATCACCATTATTATTATTATTATTATTATTATTATTATTATTATCATTATTACTATTATTATTATTATTATTATTATTATTATTATTATTATTATTATCATTATTATTATTATTATTATTATTATTATTATTATCACCATTATCATTATTATTATTATTATTATTATTATTATTATTATTATTATTATTATTATTATTATATCTCCAATGCAGAATCAACTTTCAGTCTCAAAAAAGTAAAAATGAAATTCCTCCAGGAGTTTTTGTCATGAATTATCTCGTTAAAGGAATCTTTTCAGCAGTTTTGTTGCATTTTGGCATCCGACTGTTGGCCGGTTGGTGTCAGTAGAATTAAAAAACAACATAACTCTCTGAATTTTGTGCTTTTATTTTGCAGGACTGAAGTGATTTTACTCTGTTAGGTGAGATTGTGATCATCACACGGAGCCGTCTGTTCCCTGTGTGTCCACCAGGGGGCAGTGGAGGGGTTTCCTCCTCCCGAGCCGGCTGGAGGGGCTGTTACACCGTCAGTGACCCAGATCACACCGCCTGTTGTCACGTAGCTGCTTACAGTCGGTTCTGCACGGTTACAGTCCGCCTCGAGTCAGGACGAGCCGAGCACAAACACTCAGGTTCGTTTTCCACTGATGTGCTGCACACACACACACACACACACACACACACACACACACACACACATGCACAGGCGCGTGCACACACACCTCAAGGGAACCCCGGCAGGATTATATAAGCCTGCCTGCTCTGATTCCTGGAGAACAAACATGCAGGAGGCCGAGCGGTGGAGCTGATGGAGAGCAGGTGTATTATTACAGCGGAGTTGGCTGGAGTAGTAACACTCTGCTCCTCCTCCCTCCACACTTGACCTTTTCTCCATATAAATAAAAAGCGCAGCGTTTTTTTTCCTGAGAAACGGCACCGCGGAGCCTCTAACGAAGATGTTATGCACAAGTGCTCATCCTCTTGAATTTTTCAACGCGCTGCATTAATATACAGAGTGTCCCACAGTTCCCTGCTCGCTTTGAACCGAGCAGCGAGTCGATCAGCGTAACGTCGTGCTCCTTCATGGAGCAAATGTGATGTTTCCTCCCTGTGAGCGAGAGGGAGGAGGGGAGGTTATCTTCAACGCAGCTCCATCATCTCCCACTCGCCCTGACCTCCTCCCACAGTGCACGTGTGACACATCTACGGCAGGAGCGCTGATCCCAGAACAGCCTGACTGGATGTGATGGAGTGAGACGTCAGGGCGACACATGAGGCTGTTGTTTCAGAACTGATTGTGGTGGTGACGTAACGTAACGTAACCACGATCACAACTTCACTCTGTAAAGACGCTGAACACTGTAGTATTTGTGTACTGGACACTTACGTACTGAACTTAAAGGGATATTCCGGTGTAAGTTTAATCCATGGTCTAACACACCTTGACACCGAGTAAGACTCCCCCTCGAGAGGTCAAGTTAGCTGACCGCTAGCTTAGCTAGTGTCTGATTATTACTCCATGGAATGCTCAGTTCTTATTATCGAGAGCTGACAGGGAAAATAACGGAAGTAATGGAGTAATAATCAGACATTTTCATCCTTGAGCTGCAGAAATCTACTGCACTCGGTAATCGACTCGTCAGGGCTTCCCCACACAGGCAGGCTGCTGGAGGAGAGGGTGAGTTGTGCTGTGTTTTTAATACAAATCCAGCAAAGCTAGCAGATGTTTGATGCTTCGTACTGTGTGCTGGGACTGTACATGTACTGTTGCTGAAGTTTGGTGCTGTTCTCACCATTAATTGTGGCTTTTTGATGGCGGTTTCTAGTTGGAGACATAAGCTGCAGTGTATTGTTATCGTGCGGTCTTTTCTGAGGTTGCTAAAACTAGCTAAGCTAGCGGTCAGCTAACTTGACCTCTCGAGGGGGAGTCTTACTCGGTGTCAAGGTGTGTTAGACCATGGATTAAACTTACACCGGAATATCCCTTTAAGACACACTGAGCTTTGTTCTGCGGCAGTTAAACAGCTGACCTGTCGCTAAATTAGATTTTAAGGGTTTACATTGAACAATTTAACATCGTTCCAGTGGATTTATATCGATAAACAGAACCTGCTTGGTACTCAACTCCACCAGTCTTACACATTAAAGGGGGAAATGTAAGAATCTTTGTTGGAAACATTCAAAAATTAGCTAAAATTAATAACAGAATGTGGACGAGTTTTTAAAAGTGTGACATTGATGTACTGAGTTGATAACCAGCGAGCCCTGTCCAGTCCGGTCCACAGCTCCGGTGTCAGCAGTGTATACACCAACTAACTGCTAACTGAGCTAACTAGCTAAGGGCAGCTAAAGTTAGCAAATCTTACGTAGTGCACCTTTAAAGTGTGTTTGCATACAGGTCTGTTGCAGAAGTGAAAATGGTGGTATAAGGTGTTTTTTGTCACCAGAAGAATCTGCATGTAATCAGATAAATTGCCTACAGTGATGTCACTCAGTGGCTGTATGTTGCATTGTGGGTAATGTAGGCGGCAGTGGACAAAATCCAGGCTGAGTTTAAAATAAAAGATAAAAATCAACACAGCAGAACCAGAGACGTCGCCTGCGTTACTCCACACATTCATCCTCCTTTTTCAGAACTTGGAGACTACATTACCCACAATGCCACTGAGTGATATCTCTGCTGGTTTCAAAAGGAAGTCCGACTGTATGTAAACTTATGAAAAAATGACCCGACTTCCAACTTGATTTGCTGCCTCAGTAAACAGTCTCCAGTTATACCCTCAGGTCTCATCGCTTTTAAAGGCAGTGAGGCTCAAGAATGAAAGTAATCTTGTTTCCTCGTTAGCGACGAATCAAAAGAGGAAATGAGACGCACAGTGTTGCTATGTTACAACACTTAGTAACACAAAAGTGTGCCGATAAAGACAATTCAAGTCAAGGAGCTTCTGTTCAACTGATGGATGTCTATCAGTTCAGTTTGTGTTGAGTGTTACGTCGTCTACACGTACGACTGATGGCTGTTTCCCGTCAACACGGTGAGAATGACATCACTACAACGCCTCTGTATCTGCCTCTGGAGGGACACGAGAGCCTCCCTCAGTCAAACAGGAAGTGATGAGCTGCTGAGTGAGCCGTTCACCGAGGCAGAGACCTTTGGGTGCAGGATTTTAATCAAGCATCTCGGCAGCGGTGCGTGCCGATCATCCAATCTCGTTATATATCGTTTGACTCCTCCTCGCCTCCCTGCGCTGATCTTTCAGTGGCCCAGTTGTGCTTTTTTTCCTTCCCGGCGCTCAGAGGACTCCAGAGTTGAGGAGAGGTCACGGAGGGCGCCGACAACCCTCACTTTAACTAACGAGCCGACATAAAACAATGGAGCCAATAAGAAACAGGAAACGGCGTCCTAATTTATCCCTTATTATCATTCAGCCGCCCACCATCACCATCGCTGCCCCCGCATCAATTCTTCCCCGGCTCCCACGGTTGTCATGGAGACAAATGGTTGTGTATCACACAAAGAGGAGGGGCAACAAGTCCGCCTGATCAAAAGACAGGGGAAATCAATCAACGATCAATACGGAACAAAAGTCCAAGACGGGAAAGAGAGAAGAGAGAGAGAGCTGAGGGTTGTAATTAAAAAAGGGTCAGAATCAAACACAGACTTTATTAAATACTAATCAGATTCAGTTAGTTATAGTGAAGTTGATGTTTCCATGACGCCATGATGTCAATAAATTACTGAAATGATTGATTACTGGCAGATATGATGAATTTTCTCGAGGCTAATACATCAAATTAATCTACAAACGGGGAACTTCGTCTCTCATGTGTCTATGAGCAGCAGCAATGTGGAGGTTATGATAAAATATTACATTTGACTTCAGACGAACACGATTTCATCAGGGATTTGAACCAAACTCATCCGTTTTTTACCACCGTTTGATTCGACCTGACCCTTTTTCATCAGCACTGACGACGCTGCCGCTGTAAAACAATCGTATCTGTGAGATCAGCACATCGCTGTCATTTACATTCTGAAATATTCAGCAGCTCGACTTCATCCTCGAGGCTTTCTGCAGGTTCGGGTTAGAAAACTTCAAATAATATTCAAAAAATAAAGATTCCAGAGTTCAAGAGAAAAAGCAGCAGCCTTCAGTGATCCGACAACAAACAACAGAAGAGATTCAGTTTGTTACAAAGTTCAGCTTCTCAAATCTGACCTGAGAGAAAAATCTCTCCCAAACAAATCGATACGGATCCGTGAAGGAGAGAAAACAAACAGAATGTGCAGCGAGCAGGTGAACGTGAGGCGAGGATTCAGATCTCTGCGTGGACAGAAACATGTTTCAATACTCAGGAAGTCTTAAACACATTTGTAATTTAAAAAATCATTTAAATTAACACAACATCATCAGCTCGTGAACACCAGTTAGCTGTTTTGCTAATGAGTTAAAGAAACTTCGTCTAAATACACAACGAGCTGTAAATACAGACTGATCGTCTCATCACAGGCTGAAGCTGATGTTACTGATGTTCACACATCCAGCAGACACACAGCAGCATCAGCATCCATTTAAAGTCCTCACTGAGGGAAACATCTCCGTCTCCGCTGTGTTCACCAGCTAATCTCTCAGTTCAGCCTCCAGGATATAATGTTAGTTAACATTTCTGCAAAACCACAGACACTTCCACGGTCGACGTTTGTACCAAACCTGGCCGACTTTCACATCAGAAGGTGGAGATATTACAGCCAACAAGCTCCAGTCACACCACTGGATACCTTTATGGACATTTCCAGCCTTTCCGTTGTGACAAACCTATTTTTAACAGGAAGTCGGACCATTTGTGGCGACCAAAACTCCCAAAACAGGTATTTTAATCCAAACCATGATGTTTTCTAACCCAAACCAGGTGTTTTTTGTGCATAACACCTAACCAGAGCAGAAACACAGTGTTGTTGATCGCACACAAAAACAAATGGTACTACCAACAACTCAAAAGCAAAATAAACAGTGTTCCAACCAATCACAGACGAGGGGTGGGTGTTGTGGTGTTTCGCGCTCGTGCACGCGAAGTGGTCGCCAAAGGAGGTCAGCTGACGGTGTTATCAGAAGCTAGAATGGCGGAATCAATACCCAAGAAGAGAAAGAGTGAGAGAATACCAGCGTGTATTTTCCAAGACCAGAATAAGTATCGGGAAGGCCATGGAAAGATGGAAGGAAGTAAAAGAACTAAAAGGATTTAAATCGGATGCCGAGCTCGCGCTGTTTCTTCTGGACATGTGAGTAGCAGCCAACTGCTAGCACTGCTAGCACTGCTAGCACTGCTAGCGTGTTGCTTGTTGACTTGTTTGGATGTGAAATGTGACCGAAGCTCGTCTAAATCTGGATCGGTCTAGCAAACGTAGATGAAGTAATGCTGAACAGAGTGAATATCAGATTTAGAAATGTGAGTTGCGTTTGTTAGCTAGTAGCGTTCATGGTCATGCACGTTCATGAAAATGCGCGTCCATGATCATTTTCAAAACACGGGAGGGAGGGAGGGGCTAGCTGGCTCTGTTTGTTTGGGATCTCGCAACGGACGTGAGGGCAACCAGGATCACTGATACAACCTTTAAGTTGCTATAAAACCAAAACAAAGAGCTGAGAGAAGCTAAAACGCTCCGTACAGCTGCAGGACTGTGTTTTACTGTGAATATCAAAATACTAATCAGAGCAGCTAATCTAATGAAAGTCATGACATTTTCATAACATCCTACATGTGAATCTGCTCCGTTAAGTCACTTTCTATCAGCGTCGGGTTCTGGTGCTGCTCATAATCCCGGCGGTGGCAGTGGGAGTGGGGGGATGGGCAGCGGGTCTCCCTGCTAGCATCTCTCGGGCTTCTGTCCTCAGCGATTGTTGCTATGGCGCCCACACTCAGCTGTTCACCGGGGGCTTTAAGCAGGTTAAAAATTGACTCCGTTAGCGTTTCAGAACTATTTATACACACTGACACAAAAATGACACGACAAAATGTCTGCTCGTCTTTTGGCAGAACCGTCCCGATGGCACGGAGAGTAATCTGACGGGCACGTTTGACACCACGCTGGCTTACATACTGTACTACAGGACTACGTGTCACCGGTGGCTGTAATTTGCTGCACGTGACTCTGAATAATAAGGCAGAAAGAGGCAGAGGGGGGAAATAACGCCTGACTCGGAGTTTGTGCCGAGGGCGATGGAGAGAACGAGGGAATGTGAGGAGCGGGAGATAAAGGCGGAGGAAGGAAGAAGTGGAATACAGACAATGAATATAATGAGGAGCGCGGAGTCATTAGATTAGAAGGATGTTATAGAAGAAAGTGCAGAAGAGATATGAAGAAGACGGAGCGACGGGAAGAAAGGTAGAGGATGAAAAGCTTAGAGGAGCACGGAGGTGAGATCGGAGAGATGAAAACGCCGTTCGAGGAGAGAAAACGGCAAGAAGAGTTTCGAGGAAGTGCAGAGGATGGAACCGGGAGTCGGACGGGATTGTTAAATAAAGAAAATTAATTTTTATCTCTCTGAAAGAACCTCTGTCTCCAGAACGAGGCTCTCAGAGAGGATGATGGGAGTTTCCGTGCTTCGAATTCTTTCTCCTTTTGTTGAACGCAACAATGGTTACCAGGCTAAGCTGTGGTACCCACACACACACACACACACACACACACACACACACACACACACATTGACGTTGATTATCATGGCACGCCACACACCCACACAGTGTCCTCATTAAGCGCACACGCAGCAGCAGCGTACGCGTGTCTCACTCAGCTGTTTATTAGCGTTTGCTCTCTCCAGTTGTTGAATTGGATCCTAATGACGGTGTGTTTCCGAGCGGCCCCCCCCCCTCGCCGCCGCCGCCGCCCGCCGCCTCGTCCACGAGCACACCGACAGTCGCACGCTGGTTAAAAATACAGGCACAAATAATTAAAGAGCCACGTGAATGTAAAAAAAGGAGAATCCTCGTTAGGAAAAACCTGAATGAGAGTAATCAGCCACTACAGCACACACACACACACACACACACACACACACACACACACACACACACAACTGCATCATCGGCTTAGAGGAAACGGAAAAACATCATGTTGAACTGCTGCTAGATATGTTTACTAAAGTACAGTGTTGTACTTTTACTCTAATACTTTAAGTTTAAAACTTTAGTTACTAGTTACTCGCAGACGGCTGCGTCAGAGCAAAGCAGCACGTTTCTACGGAAGCGTATTGCATTCACTTGATAAATTTATTTTTTGGTTTGTTTTACTGAGTAATTATTTGTGTTTTTCTGAGTAATTTATTTTTTTGTCTGTTTTTCAGAATAATTATTTCTGTTTTTCTGAGTAATTTATTTTTTTGTCTGTTTTTTGGAATAATTATTTCTGTTTTTCTGAGTAATTTATTTTTTGTCTGTTTTTTGGAATAATTATTTCTGTTTTTCTGAGTAATTTTTTTTTTCTGTTTTTCTGAGTAATTTTTTTTTTTCTGTTTTTCTGAGTAATTTTTTTTTTCTGTTTTTCGGAGTAATTTTTTTTCTGAAATATCGAGATACTTCGAACTCCCGCGAGAACATCCAACCTGTAACAGACTCCCGTTCTCCCGTGGACCATGTCGTGGACCTATGGTGACTCCTGCCCGCGCACACATGCCTTGACAAACTGATGATAACACCATCTATATGAGTTAAAGACAGTACTATCTCCCAGTGTCTTAAACCCAGATAAAAGTAAAACTTGATTAAACTGAACAAGTCGGTCATGTTTGTAACCATGAAGTCGAGCTCTCAATGAATGAATGGATCTTCAAATGCTCCGTAAACTCAGGAAAAGAATTAGTCAGAAAAACACAAATAATTACTCAGTAAAACAAACCAAAAAATAAATGTATCAAGTGAATGCAATACGCTTCTGTACGTTTCAGCACCTCCTCATCAGAAAAACAATCAGAGGTCGACTGTGAAAGCAGCTTATTACGACCCATATTTATGTTTCCTGTTATGTGGTGACCTCTAGTGGCCACAGTCATCATTACAGCACAGGAGGAAGTCTGGTGAAGTTGTATAAAGGCCCCCACACAGCGCCCGAGGCCGACTTCCTTATCCAACCACTCCGTCGCCTCCTGTCTGACCCGTTCGGTAGAAAAGTCACACTGAAACACACCGCCCCGGCTACACAGCAGCGTATACGTTCTGCGCCTGCGCGAGATGCAATAAGTCTCCTAAACATCGGGTGGCGCTAGTCTCGTGCCAGTCACCCAAAACATGAAAACAGGAAATGACAGAACGGAGTGCGGACCGTAGCTTATCAGAACAAAGCACACACAGCGTTAGCTCAGCATTACTTGCGTGATGTCGTATTACGGTGGTCTCTCTTCCACCAGGGCAGCCAGCTGCTCCTCAAAGTCCTCGGTCCACACAGCCATGGCTTCCAAACATACGCTGGTTTATCCCCAAAATAACGAACGGTGAAGTGTTGTTTGTAACTCTGTGCCGTCTCTGTTTATGTGGTTTGTTTACCGTCGTCACTTCCGCCGCCCCTCCCACACGCCGCGCTGATTCGCTGGCACACCGCCAATCAGAATGGTCACTGAACAGCTAGCTAACAACCAATCAGAGTATCCGACGGCTTCCTAACTCAGATGATGTCCTCGTGCTTCCGACAAAGCTGAACACACCGAACAGAGCAGCTCCCGAACTCGTCCGACTCTCTCCTAACGCTTCAGACGTCCGATGTTTCAGCCGGTGTGTGCCGGCCTTAAAGAGCGACAAGTCCTCATAGGGAGGAGGTCGGAGACAGATGGTACACAGCAGAACTAAACTAAACTTATGTTCGTAACATAGGTACGTTTGTAACTGGAGTTACAATAGTTCTGTATGAAGTATTTTAAGCCAAACAATGTGTCACTCAACCCAACGTAACGTAAACGTAACTAAACTGCAAGCTTATGACAAAGCTGCCGGCAAACAGCAACGGTCGAGTTGTGTTTGGAATGAATTTATCTTATCGGCAATCAGATAAAAGAAAAAAAGAAACTGATTCTGATAATCAGAAAAGTGCAGAATATCAAATCTGTTAATTGGCCCGGAGGATTATCACTCAGCAGAAAGAAAAACAGAAAACGACTTTGATACTTGAGTCGTTCTAAGTGGGAACTTCAGCCCACACAGCTTTTGGTTTGGACTTGTTTTATTTTTTCTTGGTTTGGAAAAAAGAACATCTTAATGTCATATTTTAGAAAATAGTTTAGTTCTTCCAACTTTAAAGTTTGTACACTTTATATTTTGTGTCCTTTTAATGTTCAACATGAGAGCAGCTCTATGTTTGGTCTGGAGGAGACCTAACTCAACCTCATCCATCTCAAACCCAAGCCAGATCTAATCACCAGCACCAGTGTTGGACCTCAGTTTAACCATTTTACACCACAATTAATGCATATATGAAGGTGTCAGTGGATGAGTTTACCTTCAGATCACGTTCAACATCACGAATACGCCAGAAAACAGAACAGAAAGCAAAGCGGAGGTGACAATGTTGTGTGTTGTTTATAATATATTTTACTTTAGACTTCCTTTTCTAACTCAACCAACGTCCTGAACTTCAACACGTAGCATTGCACCTGAAAAGGGGCGACAATTAGCGTGTCCACCCAGGTGTCGTGTTTCCATCGGCGCTTATAAACAACCACGACTACTGCAGAGATATTTGATGACATTTATGCGGGGGGGACATTTTTTCAAAGACGCTGCACTTTCGCTGCATAAATCGGCAATTTCTGCGCAAAATGCATGAAATATGCGCGGCTTGCATGATTTCGTTGCAAAAAAGTCACATATATCCTTTTTCTTTTCCATTTTCCTCCTGTTGCCGTGGGAACGTTATGAAGCGACGTCATCGGAAAGCTGCAAACCCCACGAAGAAGACACGATGAAGTCCGCAGATCTGTCTCATTTGCCAAATAAGTGCAAAAGACGGAGCAAAACATTTTCCCGGTGTGTTACAGGACAGTGGAGGCACACAGGAGGAAGTCGATGCTGGACAACCACTTCCTCCAAACACTCGAGGACGGAAGCAGCTCACCTGCACCGAGGCGTCAACTTCCAGTAGCTGCAAGATTAAAGCTCGTAAAAGTATGAAAAGGTTGACAAGATGAGAACTCTCAAGGAAATTGAATCGAATGCAACTGGATTTGGTTTTTGTCTTGAAGACGTTTCACCTCTCATCCGAGAGGCTTCATCAGTTCCTGCTCGCTTGACTAGGCTGGGACTAGTCCAACTAGCCGGTGTGGAGATCCAGCTATTTAACCTCTCAGGAGGCGGTCACAAGGCCACTGATGTCTATGGGTCGTATGTGCTCCATTATTGCCAACGACAGTCGTTAGTATGGTCGTTGGGGATGGTGGAAAGTTGGTTTCGACTTCGTTAGTGCTCTATTGTGTTGTAACGACAGTCGTTGGAGTCACATGAGGCGCTTTGTGCACAGCCGTTGTTCTCAGAGGCTAAGTTGTTGAATCTCCTGGGAAGACATGAAAGGGCAGCATTGTAAATTGGAGATAGGTGGTGTCGCAGACCCCCAATTTTTGCATAGATGGCTTCCTTTACTCCTCTTTCAAACCATCTATCCTCTCTGTCCAAGATGTGAACATTATTGTCCTCAAAGGAGTGAGCTTGAGATAACTATGACCTGGATGAATGAGAATATTCACAGGCAGGATGAGAACTGAATTATTCCCAGCACTTTCTGTGATATAGTCCGATATTTCAGTAGAAATGACTCTTTACATTAAGGTAGCAGCCTCGTGAGAACACAGTGTTGGGGAATCACTTTTTTTAGGGTTAGGGTTAACATTTTTTGCAAATTCCTGCATATTCCAACGCATTTTTTAAGAAAACCTGCTGCATAATCAAGGAGTTTTGCCCACAACAATCACAAAAAAGTCCATCCTGTCCTTTGTCATGTAGTTAAAGGCAGCAAAGTCTAAATGTTGTTTAAATGCGTTAGTCTCTGATGCATTAATCCTGTTTCCCTTCATCTACCTCGGCTTCAGAGCTGATTTCCAAGAACGCCGGCCGCTCAGAGAACAGGCACAAACTTGTTGGATTCGGCTCTCGGCTCCTTGTGTAGGTGGAGAGTGCAACAGTGATAAAGATAGTAAGAGCCAGAGAGCGAGTTTCTCCACTCGAACACAAGTGAGAGTCCACAGCGTGTCTAGTGGCTGCTTGTTGTTCTGCTGTCGAGGCTTCTGTCAGCACCAGAGCTGCTGTTTGTCTCTTCTACAACAGATTTCTGCCTGTATGTTTGTGGGGAAGCTAGAACAAAATGTTGGCTGCAGAGTGAGCGTCCGTTAGTCAGTGATTCTGCTCCTGGTGAGAAACATTCGGCTTGTTTGTAAAGCGATGAAAATCGTCATGTGTGGATTTTGTTGTGCACAATCCTGGTGTCCAGGTGAGCACGAAGAGGTTTACACTGCATACATGTGGGTCATTCCATGAAATCGGTGCCTTTTGTGTCCCCAAGTAATTATCAGTCATAAAATTACAGAAACAACAAACAAAGATGTAATTTGAAAATATAACATTACCATGTCTTCTCTCCTCAATAAAACATCAAATTAAAATCAATTAAATATTATTTTGAATAATAAAAATGATCTTTAAGCTGATGAGGGTGAGGTTTTTGGCCTGTCCCTCACTGTTGTTGTTGTACGTCAGCAGGACTTTTAATTTGTAAAATGTTGGCAAAATGTTAAAATGTTCACATTTACATATTGTTTTAAGTATGATCTTATTGTGAAACAGTGTTTTTGGTAAAAATATATCTTAATTGTAATAAATATTTACCAATTTATCGGTGTCCCCTAATTTTATGTCAACCCTGTTACCCTAACCAAAAAACCCTATCAAAATAACGGTACATTCTAGATTTGACATGATTTGCAGGAGGTTGCATCATCTCTGAACCAGGATGCTAACAGCTCAGTGACAAGTAAGTTTTGCTCATCTCTGATGTGCTATTTTTGATGTTTTTCCAAGGTTGAACCAGGAGGGACAAGCATACAACGTCAACCCTGTTACCATTTTTTAACATATAAATCCAAACAATTATTTATTTCTCATAATATAATCAATATGTACATGTAATTTCCTTTCAAAGTACATAGCATGTGCTTTAGCTAACATTTGTTTTAGCTAGCAATGGGCAAATTAGCTTGAAATGGTCAACCCTGTTACTGTCAACCCTGTTACCTTTCCAGTAACAGGACTTGACTAAAACAGTTATAAAATATGAAATTCCATAGCTGAGATGGCACAATATAATTTCTTGTCATTTTAAACTGTCTTTAATTCCTGGCTACTGAAAAAATAGCAATTAAATATAATTTAAATTTTAACTTTTCAAAGTTGAAAAGGCACCGATTTCATGGAATGACCCATGTTCCATACTGAGATATACAGATGGCTGACGAATGAAAGGAAAACCAGCAAAACACGGCTTGTCTTTAATGTGAAAGTGTATAATCTGCATTCACGCCTGGATTCGATCAGCTGCGATCAAACCAGAACCCGTCGTGAACATTTCTGTCTGATCTGACGCGTGTTGAAGTTAATTGTCCATCCGTCTCCGTTCAACGTTTGGAAGAGAGACTGAAGTCAAAAATATCTTGAAAAGCATCCAGTGTTTGATGTCTCACTCCTCAGCATCTTCTGTTTTCAGCTCCAGCAACGAAGGACGACGGGTCTAATTCGAAATGTTACTGACTGAGCTTTTTAAAAACAAGTTTAGCATCTTCTGAATGTGATGAAGGTTACAATCCTACATTTACAGGCTCAGTGGACCAACAAAGGTCCATAGCATCTTGGCCGACCATCAGGTTTCAGTTTTCACCCTCCAGTGGAAGAAGTTCAGGTGCTGAAGGGACGAACGGCATCTTTATAAAAACATATTCGCTCGTTAACAGTTCGACGTTAAGGTGGCGGACCGTCGTCACCAACAGATGTTCAGCTGGGTTGACTGAAGGCTCGAGGACGTGATTCACATCATTTTCACACTCGATCAGTCCAGTCAGTGACCCTGCTGCCTTCAATTAATCATCTGCATTTGTCATCTCCACTCAGGGAACAAATCCACCTGCACGAACTGGAGGAGCTCAGTAACGTGTCCTCAGACAGCTGGATGAACGTGGAAACACCTTCTGAAGGTTTCTGATCACCCTCCAGGTAGAAACATCCCCCTTATGGAGGGCTCATCTGTCATCTGACAATACGTTGCACTGGCCAATCAAATACGAGCAAGTGCACATTCCTGGTTGATGACTTTGCTCTGTGAACGCTGTTTTCCACAAAGTGTTGTTCAGTGTTTCGGTGGCTGTGTGTCTCTTGACCTCCTGGATCATGTTTCATGTCTCACCAGCACCTGAAGCAGCAACACGCATGTTGTTACAGCTGACGTGTTCGCTCGGTGGAATCGAGGACACGCCTGCAGTACCGACATTTCTCATGTTTCACATAAACATCATGATCAGAACAATCACCAGTCAGTCCCATCAAACATCGTCAGTAGCCTCTTCAGTCCAAATGTTGACTTTTACTTTGAAAAACAGAAGAAACAAAAACCCGCTGGATGTTTTCTACGTGTCTGCTTCCAAACTCATCATCCAGCAGAGAAGGTTTCTGATCACCCTCCAGGTAAAGACATCCCCCTTATGGAGGGCTCATCTGTCATCTGACAATACGTTGCACTGGCCAATCAAATACGAGCAAGTGTGTGAACACTGTTTTCTAATGTTTAACTGGCAAAGATTCAGTTACTGATGATAAGTGGTGTTCAGTGTTTTGGTGGCTGTGTGTCTCTTGACCTCCTGGATCATGTTTCATGTCTCACCAGCACCTGAAGCAACAACACGCATGTTGTTACAGCTGACGTGTTCGCTCGGTGGAATCGAGGACACGCCTGCAGATAATCTGAGCCTGAGACTGATACGATCATGATACAACCACAACATCGTCAGTAACCTCTTTAGTCCAAATGTTGACTTTTACTTTGAAAAACAGAAGAAACAAAAACACGCTGGATGTTTTTCTACGTGTCTGCTTCCAAATTCATCATCCAGCAGAGAAGGTTTCTGATCACCCTCCAGGTAGAAACATCCCCCTTATGGAGGGCTCATCTGTCATCTGACAATACGTTGCACTGACCAATCAAATACGAGCAAGAACCTGGACTTCCTGGATCATGTTTCATGTCTCACCAGCACCTGAAGCAGCAACACGCATGTTGTTACAGCTGACGTGTTCGCTCGGTGGAATCGAGGACACGCCTGCAGATAATCTGAGCCTGAAGACCACATTTCTCACGTTTCACATAAACATCATGATCAGAACAATCAGCAAACATCGTCAGTAACCTCTTTAGTCCAAACTTTTACTTTGAAAAACAGAAGAAACAAAAACCCGCTGGATGTTTTTCTACGTGTCTGCTTCCAAACTCATAATCCAGCAGAGAAGGTTTCTGATCCTGGATCTGCAAACTGAAGCATCACGCAGAGAGAAATGAAGCTGCACGTAACATCCGTCCCTCAGCGGTACACGGAGCCCGGCCCGGTTTACCGTGGGCGTGAGGCGGGTCGGTCACTCACACAGATCACACACACACATTTACACCCTCCTGAGGATTTTGTCAGCTGTTAAGGGAGAGCGTACACACTGCAAACAGAAAAGGCCCAAACCAGAACCAGAACCATCGACGCAGCAGAGACGCACAGCGAGCTGAATCTAGGCCACGGCGAGCAGCACAGGTGAGCGCTCACACACTGACTAACACGGCGGTGTGATGGAAGCGAGCTCGCTGCCTCCGTGAAGCGCTCCGGCTGATGAAGCGCTCGGCTGGAGTGGCTGTGGAGGACAGTCGAGGACCCCGTGGGACTGCCTTTCATAAACGCCCGCCTGAGCGAGGCTCTTTTGTAACTCAGGCGCAGGTTATGAGTCAATCATTCCAGCTAGGCAGAGCGCTCAGCGCTGCCGGGGCTGTTTCCCTCGGATGAAGCACAAACACACACTTCAACCAACACAAACACACAAGTCCACATGCAGGAGGACACACACAACACCAGCTTCAGTGAATCTCTACGCTTCGATCGAGTGATTTGTTGATAATAACAGAATTATTTCACACATAAAAACCTCGTCGCAGCAACTTTTTTTATCTTCCCATACTCTCCGTCGAGTTAATTGCAGGGTTGCACGCTCTGCTTTATAAAAACCTGCTCGTTGAAGCTGCTCCTTCAAACTTGACGTACTTTTTTAAAATAAAAATTGTGTAAAGACATCGGCTGAAGCTACGCTGTCACGCTCTGATGCTCAGTTTTGTTTTTCCCCACTCGACACTGTTTAAGTGAAACAAATCTAATGTTGGCCGGAGAAGACAGCTGCGATCATCCCTGGTTACAACTGACCTTGACCATTTTGCACTGTTGCCATGGTAACAAATGAGACGAAGGAAATGTGTTGCTACTAAAAAAAACAAGACGCTGAAGGCTGAAATCGATCCACTATAATCAATTCTACATCAAAGCGGCAGTGACGGAGAGAGATTGTGTTTTGTTTTTTTGTTTTTTTTCCACTCTACCTGAAAAGGACTCTGGCTGTTGTAGTTCTTCACTTCCTTGTCGGCTCCACGAACGAGCAGCACTCTGGCACAGTTATCCTGAGGAGGAAAGAGTTAAAAAAATAAGATGAAACATTAAGATGAAACGTCTAAAAAAACAACACTGACATCTTTTACTTCTCCTACTTTGTGGAGCTTCCAGTGACATTATCATCAGAAGAAGAAGAAGAAGAAGAAGTGAGCAGAGCAGGAACTGATCATCCCAGCTCTGACCAACAGAACATCTACAACCTACATGAGGAGGAACGGGAGCTTCACTCGCTGATAAGTGAGGATCTATTCCTCCACTCAAAGAGAAAGAGGGAGTGAGAGAGAGAGAGAGAGAGAGAGAGAGGAGAACAGAGAGATGGAGAGTGCTGAGGGGTTTGAATCTGCTGCACAAATCGCCCACAAAGTGCTCAACCACGCATGTACCGCGCACACACACATGCATATAAATACTTTTTTTAGATCCACAATAAGCTATTGAGAGTTGAGAGAAAAAAAAAAAAGGCTCACACAGATTCACCGATACACAACCAACCGTAATCTGTGCGCCGCTGCCGGCACCACAAACACTCCTGCCATTAGACGTTTAGACGTTTTTTATTTTAAGACACGCATCAGTGTGTTATTTTTACTCGTAGTGATCCCACCACGTTTTCTTTTTTCTCTTTAGAAGAAGCATTTACTGTATAATGAAGTGTGTGGCATACATCAGAGCTATGAATTGAGTCAGAGGCATTATAATCAGGAGCAGAGTAGAGATGGAAATGCCGAGTGTCCACGGCGGCGAGGATAATCCGGGATGTTGCTGCTCGGACTCACCGAGGAAACTTCAAATGGGTTTCTCTTGTGCGCTTCATGTTGTGTTAGCGAGCGCAGATCACTGATGGAGGAGATGACTGAGCAGGATTCTCACATATATTCTAGCCAGAAGTTTTTTCTCTGTTTTTATGAGTACTCCATCCATCCATCCATCCATCAAGACGGTGGAGTGAGAACTCATGCATATTTATGACGACTGTGTAACAATCTAATAACAGAATAATCCAGGTTACATCAGCCCCCTCTCATCAGCACCGACCTCAGCTCTCCAGCTCTGAACGATAGAACATTTTCTTTATCATCATCATCAGCAGCTGATCCTCCAAGTCCAGTCTGCAGGATATAATGTCAGCTGTTAAAGGGATATTCCGGTGTAAGTTTAATCCATGGTCTAACACACCGTGACACCGAGTAAGACTCCCCCTCGAGAGGTCAAGTTAGCTGACCGCTAGCTTAGCTAGTTTTAGCAACCTCAGAAAAGACCGCACGATAACAATACACTGCAGCTTATGTCTCCAACTAGAAACCGCCATCAAAAAGCCACAATTAATGGTGAGAACAGCAGCAAACTTCAGCAACAGTACATGTACAGTCCCAGCACACAGTACGAAGCATCAAACATCTGCTAGCTTTGCTGGATTTGTATTAAAAACACAGCTCAACTCACCCTCTCCTCCAGCAGCCTGCCTGTGTGGGGAAGCCCTGACGAGTCGATTACCGAGTGCAGTAGATTTCTGCAGCTCAAGGATGGAAATGTCTGATTATTACTCCATTACTTCCGTTCTTTTCCCTGTCAGCTCTCGATAATAAGAACTGAGCATCCCATGGAGTAATAATCAGACATTTTCACTCAGATAAATCTACAATCATGGCCGTCGTCTCCTTTCAGAATCGACCTGATCTTATAAAACCGAGCCACAGCTCTGAGCTGCAGGATTTCACAGCTACAACTTTCTACGTAACCAACAAACTGCAGCTGGAGTGAAGCCGTCTGAGAAAAGGTCAGAACGCTTCCTGTTCTTCTGCAGTCGGAGAATCATCTTCTCTAAGTGGAGCTAAATGTTTGCTTTGATTGCGGCGCACCAGCGGGCAGTTCTGGACTCGCGGCTGTGCTTCTCTGAATGAACTGGCCGCGCTCCAAGGGCAGCGCGTTAGACGGTCTCAGATGACCGGCTTACAAACTCGGGTCAGCGGCTGCCGCTGACCTTTAGCTGCAGAGCGAACGGACGGTTTGAAGTGAAGTGCTCTTTGAGACGCTTCATTTATTCTGTGCACATTCAGCTAAAGGATGAAACCGTTAAAAGACCAAAACCAACAGTGTGTTGGTGTCTCAGGGATTCCTCGTGTCTCTGAGTTTCTACTGACGGCGCTCAACGAGAGGAAGTGGATCTGATGGGGACTATTTTCAGCAGTGGATTAATACACATCTGGCGTATTAAATGGAGGAACGTGTCACCGGCTGCATCAGTGTGACTCACTGATGTGTTTTTAATGGACGGCGATGGAGCTCAGCGGCAGAGAAGAATGAGACGCATCAGGCTCGTTAATGTGATCGGTTCAGTAGGTTTGGGTCGAAACGTGGGATCTGCTCACAGCGAACAAAGAGAGAATATCACAACACAAACTATCAGTGGTTTTAGTGAAACTGGATCATATTTGATGGAGAGGATTTCTGTCTGGGTTTCCCTCTGACAGCTCTCTTGATTTAAGGATATTCCTGAAAAGCAGCCTGCTAACGTTAGCCACCAGTTAGCTCTGCTAGCTGACGCTGCTCATAGCACCGCCGGGGAGTGTTGGTGTTCACGAGGCTGTCACCGCAGAGAATTCAGTCTCTACGGACAAAATGACGAGAGGGCGAGAGTCTCTGACTGACGTTTAGATGTTGGTGAAAGCTTCGTTGAATAAAAAGCTGCAGACACACAGATGCTGCTCAGTTAAATGTCTTGTGCTGCCAGCAAAGTGTCAGCTAGTTATCAAATACTTAAGGGTCATTCCATGAAATCGGTGCCTTTTGTGTCCCCAAGAAATTATCAGTCATAAAATTACAGTAACAACAAACAAAGATGTAATTTGAAAATATAACATTACCATGTCTTCTCTCCTCAATAAAACATCAAATTAAAATCAATTAAATATTATTTTAAATAATAAAAATGATTTTTAAGCTGATGAGGGTGAGGTTTTTGGCCTGTCCCTCACTGTTGTTGTTGTACGTCAGCAGGACTTTTAATTTGTAAAATGTTGGCAAAATGTTAAAATGTTCACATTTACATATTGTTTTAAGTATGATCTTATTGTGAAACAGTGTTTTTGGTAAAAATATATATTAATTGTAATAAATATTTACCAATTTATCGGTGTCCCCTAATTTTATGTCAACCCTGTTACCCTAACCACAAAACCCTATCAAAATAATGGTACATTCTAGATTTGACATGATTTACAGGAGGTTGCATCGTCTCTGAACCAGGATGCTAACAGCTCAGTGACAAGTAAGTTTTGCTCATCTCTGATGTGCTATTTTTGATGTTTTTTCAAGGTTGAACCGGGGGGACAAGCATACAGCGTCAACCCTGTTACCATTCTTTAACATATAAATCCAAACAATTATTTATTTCTCATCATATAATCAATATGTACATGTAATTTCCTTTCAAAGTACATAGCATGTGCTTTAGCTAACATTTGTTTTAGCTAGCAATGGGCAAATTAGCTTGAAATGGTCAACCCTGTTACTGTCAACCCTGTTACCTTTCCAGTAACAGGACTTGACTAAAACAGTTATAAAATATGAAATTCCATAGCTGAGATGGCACAATATAATTTCTTGTCATTTTAAACTGTCTTTAATTCCTGGCTACTGAAAAAATAGCAATTAAATATAATTTAAATTTTAACTTTTCAAAGTTGAAAAGGCACCGATTTCATGGAATGACCCTTAAGTACAATGTTCAGATACTTGTACTTTACTTAAGTACAGTACTTGAGGTATCATCTTGAGTCTCACTTGTACAGCTGCATGTATTCAAGCTGGTTGGAGCCAAAAACCTACAAGGACAAATTCTTCAGTGACACCTGAGTCCGTTTGATTCGTCTGCACCTGGAGAAGATGTTGTTGAACTGTAGAACTGAACCTCTCGTCTCTCTGACCCGACCGGACGGCCTTGAACGCTTCTTCATCTGAGCGCTGACTTGCTGCAGCTGCTGACTCCACTTCATCAGCTCTGCTCTGCTGGTACACATCCTGCGGGGTCTTTGCTCATTTGTCCCTCGGGATGAATTATTTTAAATCCTCCTCACGTGTTATTTATCAAGCTCGCGTCTGTTTGATGTCTTAACGCTGGACTCCTGCCGCTCGGAGGATCCTCAGAAGTGTAACCAACCCGCCTACCTCTAATTATGATTAATAGTTAAATTATGTGACCGTTTCCTGACAGAGCGTACAACATCTTAACATAAAGCTACCTGAGCCTGAGACAGTCACACCTGGCTGTGACATGCTACCAACGATCAAAAATCATAATAAATTGGATCAAATCATGAGATAACGTGCGTGTATTGTCCTGAACATTTTATCACAAGGATGATAATCACATTTATTACAGAACCAACATATAAATTCAAATACTTTGTGCAGAAAATATTGAAAAACATGTGGGTCATTCCATGAAATCGGTGCCTTTTCAACTTTAAAAAGTTTAAATTTAAATTATATTTAATTGCTATTTTTTCAGTAGCCAGGAATTAAAGACAGTTTAAAATGACAAGAAACTATATTGTGCCATCTCAGCTATGGAATTTCATATTTTATAACTGTTTTAGTCAAGTCCTGTTACTGGAAAGGTAACAGGGTTGACAGTAACAGGGTTGACCATTTCAAGCTAATTTGCCCATTGCTAGCTAAAACAAATGTTAGCTAAAGCACATGCTATGTACTTTGAAAGGAAATTACATGTACATATTGATTATATAATGAGAAATAAATAATTGTTTGGATTTATATGTTAAAGAATGGTAACAGGGTTGACGTTGTATGCTTGTCCCGCCTGGTTCAACCTTGAAAAAACATCAAAAATAGCACATCAGAGATGAGCAAAACTTACTTGTCACTGAGCTGTTAGCATCCTGGTTCAGAGATGATGCAGCCTCCTGTAAATCATGTCAAATCTAGAATGTACCCTTATTTTGATAGGGTTTTTTGGTTAGGGTAACAGGGTTGACATGAAATTAGGGGACACCGATAAATTGGTAAATATTTATTACAATTAATATATATTTTTACCAAAAATACTGTTTCACAATAAGATCATACTTAAAACAATATGTAAATGTGAACATTTTACCATTTTGCCAACATTTTACAAATTAAAAGTCCTGCTGACGTACAACAACAACAGTGAGGGACAGGCCAAAAACCTCACCCTCATCAGCTTAAAAATCATTTTTATTATTTAAAATAATATTTAATTGATTTTAATTTGATGTTTTATTGAGGAGAGAAGACATGGTAATGTTATATTTTCAAATTACATCTTTGTTTGTTGTTACTGTAATTTTATGACTGATAATTTCTTGGGGACACAAAAGGCACCGATTTCATTGAATGACCCATGTGTCAACTCGAAAAAATACACATTTTTAAAATACAAACCACCTGAAAAACAAATGAAATCTGAAAAAAGGTGAATGTAGTTGAAGCTCTGACGACTTTTATGAGTTAAAACTTTATTAAAGTTACAGTTTTCAGCACGTCGCTCCACATTTCTCCCACTTTTTTGTACGACAGATCTGACAGAACTACCTTAATTTAGCACCAGGTCGACCCAACACTGTTATATGATCTCACACACACACACACACACACACACACACACACACACACACACACACACACACAGATGTACAGGAAGTGGTGCTCACCTGGTTGTAGAGGGCACAGATGTGCAGGGCGGTGTTCCCCGAGGCGTTCTGGGCGCTCATGTCTGCTCCGTAGAACAGCAGATGCTCCAGGTGCTGCACGTGGCCGTGACGACACGCCTGCACACACACACACACACACACACAGTTCACGGTCAGGTACAGTAGCAGCTGCAGTAACGGGCCGTGAACACTAGATGTCAGTGTGCTGCAGAGGAGATAACATCGCGGCGAGAAGCAGCCGTAGCCTCAGTTTGAACCCGGTTATCAGAAGACGTCAGGATGCAGAGATGAGTGTGTGTGCAGGGGGAAAGCTTCAGGACGTCTGATTCGTAAATTAAAACAATTACAAGCAGAGGCTGAGCGGGAAGTTATCGCTTTCTGAACCCATTTCTTTTGTTTTTTATGTTTCTCTCTGTAATGTTTGGGGTCGTGCTGACAGACAACAGTTTGCACGAGGAGAGATTATTCTGTAAATGGCCTGTTTACAGTGAGACTGGGAGGTTTGAGGAGGCAGGACAGGAAGCCTGAGGGCTGCTCATCACCCGCAGAGGGTTACAACTAAACTATCATTTCAATCATCAGCTGAGTTACATGATGAAGCGTGAGGCTTAATTTATTTGGAGAGAAACTGCAGATTAACACCAAATATACGAGCCGTCAGTTTGGAGAGGACGCTGCTGAAGTTCTCATCAGGCTGAGGTCAGCAAGGTCTCAGAATATCGTAGAGTAACGTCCAGTTTTGCTGTTGAACACGTGAATCGTTATAAATACTTGATGACGATGATTTCAGATCCATCCACGTCTGGGTTCAGCGCGAGTTCATTACAGCGCAGGAGAACAAATCTGTTCCCACACCGATCAGCTGCTCGAGCTGAACCCAGCACGCTGCTAACGGCACTGATTGGTTTAATGTGCATCAAACTATTTACCATGTAGTCTGTGAACAGTGATGCCTTCAGGTTAATCACACATTGGTCTAGACGAATATCTCCAAACGATTAGATGGACTGCCATCATGTTTTGTCAGAGAGCGGCCTGACTTTTCTTTTAGCGCCACCAGCAGTGTCACGTTCTGTGTTTTTGTCTCGTCAAGTTTCATGTTTTTAGTTCTGGTCACTTCCTGTTTTATTTTGTAGTCTTGTCTCATGTCTCGTCTTCCCCGGTTCTGTTCTGATTACGTGCACCTGCCCTCTCGTGTCTCACCTGTTTTTCTACCAGGTAGAGGACGTGGAGGAAGGACCCAGATGCACAGACGGGAGGCAGATCAAGGGTTGCGAGGGTTCAAAAAATGATTTATTCTTCCAAAAAACATGAACATAGCAGGAACGAGCCGTGAAGACAAACTAACAATGATGAGACCCAGACTGAACGAAAACCAGGACTTAAATACATGACAAATGAGGGAACGAGAAACAGGTGAGACACGAGAGGGCAGGTGCAGATAATCAGAACAGAACCGGGGAAGACGAGACTACAAAATAAAACAGGAAGTGACCAGAACTAAAAACATGAAACTTGACGAGACAAAAACACAGAACGTGACAAGCAGGTGAAATTTGTCGACCTGCGTCACAGCTCACGGTTTCCTGATCAATTTTAGGAAGAAAAAAACATGTAAAATGTGCAGTAATGTTTTCAGATTGGATCATAAACCACAGTGGGAGTCGGTCTGAAGTGCAAATCCAATCTGATTTCTGCAGACGCGTCTCAATCCAGCTGCTCTTTTGTGTCACTTGAACAACAACAGACAGAAGATCAGACGAGTCGTGCTGATTCGCCGTCTCTCTGCTCTGATTTGAGAGATAAATCTGAATTGCCTGCTGTGTGAACACATCCCAGCTGACCTGATGATCTCTTTACGTCTCCTCAGGGTTCGACTGAAACCTCTCAGATACTACTGGAGGAACTGTGATAAGTTTGGTGAAACAAACATGCAAAAACTAAGATGATGAAGTGGTGAATTATACCCGCTTAGCATCAGCAGGTTGGTACTGTGTCATTGTGAGCATGTTAGCATTAGCATTTAGCTCAAAACACCACTGGACCTCAGAGTAGAGAGCATGACTGCAGACTCTCAGTCCTGTTGCTCGATAGATGATTTAAGTAAGGGATAATGCCCGACGAGGTGTCCATAATCAGGAATTAATGGACGACGCGGAGGCCTTAGAACCGTCCGACGTTGCCTCCGCGAAGTCCATTAATTCCTGATTATGGACACCTCGAAGGGCATTATCCTGCTGATACCATGGTCACTCGCCAAAGAAAATAAATTAAGACCATTAATTTATATTTTCATGCGTTTTACAATCAAAATATAAAGTTTTTCACAGGCAATAACTTAGTTTCCCTGGTAACGCCTGAGGGTTTGACTAATACCTGGAACAATCATTACCCTCCCGTGAGGTTCTTATGCAACGGAAACGTTGTTCACCTCTCCAGTAAATAGGACGGACCTTAGATACGACTCGGCAACGGGAGATATTCTAGTCCGCTCAGCGGTGAGCCAGGAAGCTAACGCTATGCTAGCAAGATTCAAAGTCGATAACATTGCGTACGGTTGACGAACAGTAAATATAATTTGACAGTATGTTTAACAACAAGACTAGCTAGCTTACCAGTCATGTCACTGTCCCCAAATCAACATCAAGATGTTCACGAACAAATAATCGGCCGTGTGTAACGTTACTGTGGCCGCAGCCTGAAGCAGAGAGCTGAACAGCCAACGGGATGTGAGATTATTCGGTAAGTTTAAAGCGTACTTTCTGCAGCTTGTGTGTTACAGTCTCCATCCTGTGGTGTTCAGAGGATAAGGCTCTGAAGGACTGACGGACTGCACTCAGTGCTGGAGATAAATTGTAAACAGAGGCTTTGACTGCGTTCCCGTCGCTATGGTTACGCCAGCTAGCGCATTAATTTAGACGGTGAACAGACAATTTGACTGGAACTACTTAGTAGGTGTCCGTATACCAGGGATTAATGGACACCCTGCAGCCAATCAGAATCGAGTATTCCCCCAGACCATGGTGTAAAAATGATTAAAATATGAACTAAACTGTTGTGAAATAATCTTCATCAGCTAAACTCATTTATGTTTAATGCTGATATTCAGACGATGTGTGTTCAGCAGCATCAGATGAGGTGGGAAACGAGTCAGAAGAAAAAACATTACAGTAATTGTTGGTGTATTTCCGTGTCGTATACATCAGTGTTGGATGAAATGTGTGGTTTATTATGAATTAAGAAACACAGCCGCTCTGCTCGGCGTCCTGCCTGACAGCTGATTGTTATCGTGTCTGAAACAGGACGCACTGGGGAAGGCAGCGTTTTTACAACTTGACAGCGAGGGAGAGATACGAGCAATCTGATAAAGCTGACGGCTTTAACACACACACACACACACACGCTCGTGGTTAGTCACCGCTGCAGGGAGGATCTCCTTAAACGGCTTCATCTCGCTGGACGGGTAACAGCTGCCAAGACAGTCGCCCACAGCCGGCGAGGGCTGTGTGTGCTTTAGTAATGCTTCCCCAATACAAGCTGCTGCAAACTACACACAGCCAGAAACCCCTCTGTGCTCGTGTGTGTGCACCTGGTGGATCAGGTGTGTGTGTGTGTGTGTGCGTACCTGGTGGACTTCGTGCCAGCCGTTCTCGTCCTGGCAGCAGACGACGGCGTGGTGGTTCAGCAGCAGCTCGCAGCAGCCCGGGTCTCCTCCCACCACCACGCTGTGGTACAGAGGCGTCAGGCCGCGGCTGTCCTTGTAGTCCGGAGAGGCTCCCAGCTCCAGCAGGGCCTGAGGAGGACCAGGAGGGGGGCGGGTCAGATCACAGGGGTCAAAGACAGACAGAGGAGGTTTAATTATAAAGCGAGGACGGTCATCAAGTTTGAGCTTTTTTAGAAAATTCTCAATTCAGATTTTAAAGTAATGTTAAAACTGCCTCCATCTCTGCTGCAGCGACTATCTGCTGTTAGCAAGTAGCTCAGGTAGCCGACAGCAGACTGGGACTGAACTCGAGGTCAGTTTGCAGAAGGAGGAAAAACTACAGAGGTGATTTACAGCAGCTCTGACCAGGACTATGACTCCGGTAGACAAGAAGACACAGCAGGTCGGGACAGGAGAGGACAATATTTTCACATCTTACTCTGTGAAGTGAAAGACAAACTCAAGACTGTTCTGGTGGGTTTCATCTGGTTCAGTTTGAATGAAGTGAGTTTTTAGGTGAATTAACGAGACAGTTACATGAAAAACTTGAATTCAGACGGTGAACGGTTGTATTTTTCTGTTTATAAGGAAAAATAGGTGTCAAAATATTTCCTTTCTTGACATTTTGTGAGTTTATTTTGTTGACTTATTAGACTGAGCTGAAACTATCACACCTCCATCACCTGGGGCTAGCAGGTTAGCATGCTAACTTCAGTAAAGCCTAATTTTTACTACTGCGTAAAGTGCTGTACGTAGGTCGCGGAGAGCCCTCTACGTAGTCGGAGAGCCTCTCCGTCGTCTCCGGCGGCACGAAATATTTTTTTAAGTGTCCGTCACTCCGTCAAGCGACAACGGAGACGGCAAGGGCTACGATTGGAAATTGCATTGCGTATCCGGCACCACGACGGAGAACTATGAGGGCTGGAGGGGTCTCCGTGGTTACGCAGTTGGATAGCGCATTATGCAGTTGCAGAAGTGTAACGCTGCCTTAAACATCCCTGCAACACAGAACAGAGACGTCGCTAACATAATGTCAGCAGTGTTGTTTCCTCACATTTTCTCGATAATGTTAGTTCATTCTTTGAATATATTACAAACTTTTGGTCGTTTCTTACAAATTGCTCCTTTCATGAGAGATTCATAATAATATTCATCATCATTATCATGATAATAAAAGTTCTTTCTCAGTTCTTTTTCTTAAAACAAGTGACAAAGTGCTTTATTCTGTCACGAAAAACAAAGCGCACGAGAATAAAAAAAATCAAAGCTGACAAAAGTTTAAAATGATAATTGAGGATTTAAAAAAAAAAGAAAAACAGAAAACTGTGACTATGAAATTGTTTATTCATGGAAGTCACTGTGAGATTAAAAAATAAAACGGGCTCTGTTGTGTTCGCTCTTCAGGAAGAGCTGACAGCTGAAGTCTTGCCTCCTCTTTTCTTTCGCCTTCACTTCGCCAGAACAATCAGCAGCTTCATCGTCTCATCGAGCCGCTGAGCGACGGATCTGCAGCCGTCAAAACCTGATGATGCTGCTGATGTTTGCAGAAAGATCTCCAGGCGTGATCAGGAAGCTGTCAGCTTCAAGAATCCACTAATGCACATGTAAGCAGGTGTGAAGTGATGAGCGCAGGTGTCTTTACCGTGAGTGTGACCTGGTTCTTGGACCGGGCGGCTTTGTGGAGGGCCGTCATGCCGTCTTTAGCTCTGAAGTCCAGGTGAGCTCCTCCGTTCTTCAGGACCTTGATGACCTCCACCACATTGTCCAGGTGAGCTGCAAATGTCAGCGGACTCTCTGGAAAAAAAAGAAGACAGAATATTAATTTCATTGATCTAATATCTGTCAGAGAGCAGGTGGGTCATTCCATGAAATCGGTGCCTTTTGTGTCCCCAAGAAATTATCAGTCATAAAATTACAGTAACAACAAACAAAGATGTCATTTGAAAATATAACATTACCATGTCTTCTCTCCTCAATAAAACATCAAATTAAAATCAATTAAATATTATTTTAAATAATAAAAATGATCTTTAAGCTGATGAGGGTGAGGTTTTTGGCCTGTCCCTCACTGTTGTTGTTGTACGTCAGCAGGACTTTTAATTTGTAAAATGTTGGCAAAATGTTAAAATGTTCACATTTACATATTGTTTTAAGTATGATCTTATTGTGAAACAGTGTTTTTGGTAAAAAATATATATTAATTGTAATAAATATTTACCAATTTATCGGTGTCCCCTAATTTTATGTCAACCCTGTTACCCTGACCAAAAAACCCTATCAAAATAAGGGTACATTCTAGATTTGACATGATTTACAGGAGGTTGCATCATCTCTGAACCAGGATGCTAACAGCTCAGTGACAAGTAAGTTTTGCTCATCTCTGATGTGCTATTTTTGATGTTTTTTCAAGGTTGAACCAGGGGGGACAAGCATACAGCGTCAACCCTGTTACAATTTTTTAACATATAAATCCAAACAATTATTTATTTCTCATAATATAATCAATATGTTCATGTAACCCTTCCTTTCAAAGTACATAGCATGTGCTTTAGCTAACATTTGTTTTAGCTAGCAATGGGCAAATTAGCTTGAAATGGTCAACCCTGTTACTGTCAACCCTGTTACCTTTCCAGTAACAGGACTTGACTAAAACAGTTATAAAATATGAAATTCCATAGCTGAGATGGCACAATATAATTTCTTGTCATTTTAAACTGTCTTTAATTCCTGGCTACTGAAAAAATAGCAATTAAATATAATTTAAATTTTAACTTTTCAAAGTTGAAAAGGCACCGATTTCATGGAATGACCCAGGTGATGAACAGGAATCACACCCGGCAGAACTCAGACCTGTTAACGGATCAAACACATCCAGCAGGTTTGCTTTAAGAAGCGTTGTTTTCTCACAGGAGCGAGAAAACAACATATTCCGACTAAAGCAGCGATGTGATTTTCCCCGAGCCACAGCAGAGTGGGACACGACTCCAGGGACGAACACCGAGGATGTTGATGACACAGTTTGTTTTCTTTGGTACAAATCACCGGGGAAAAGTCTGCCGGCGTTCTTCTGTTTGCTCGGTTTAACTTCACGCTGAGCAGTTTACAGGTAAAAGTACATCTGGAGTCACACGACGCTCGCAATTAACAAGCAGACCTGCACCTCAGGCTGAAACAAGAATCAGCACCAGAGCAAGAAGCAACACAGAGAAATGCAGACGGATAGCTTTGCTTGTTGCTAAAATAAACGCTAACTGCTGCAAACTATAGCAGCTATTTGCTAGTTAGCTTGATTAGCTGTGCAGTTAGCAGTCCTATTAGCTGTAAAGACAAATATTCCAGGCTCCCAGTCTGAGCAGAGTCAGCTGATAGGACCGCTAGCTACATGGCTAACTCAGCAGCTAGCTACAACAGCAGCTGAGGGTTTTTTTGATCCAGTTTTTAAAAAAAGTTGTGTTTTTGTACATTCATAAGTGAGGTCAATCTGTCCAATATCACTTTTTTGCAGTTCTTTTATGCAAACCTCTGTGTGAGAAGATGAAGTGGTGACATGAGCCGCAGTCGTTCATGAAGCCAAAAAAGCTTGAAAATGATCATAATAAAACCTCTTTAAAGGGATATTCCGGTGTAAGTTTAATCCATGGTCTAACACACCGTGACACCGAGTAAGACTCCCCCTCGAGAGGTCAAGTTAGCTGACCGCTAGCTTAGCTAGTTTTGAATGTCTGATTATTACTCCATGAAATGCTCAGTTCTTATTATCGAGAGCTGACAGGGAAAATAACGGAAGTAATGGAGTAATAATCAGACGTTTTCATCCTTGAGCTGCGGAAATCTACTGCACTCGGTAATCGACTCGTCAGGGCTTCCCCACACAGGCAGGCTGCTGGAGGAGAGGGTGAGTTGTGCTGTGTTTTTAATACAAATCCAGCAAAGCTAGCAGATGTTTGATGCTTCGTACTGTGTGCTGGGACTGTACATGTACTGTTGCTGAAGTTTGCTGCTGTTCTCACCATTAATTGTGGCTTTTTGATGGCGGTTTCTAGTTGGAGACATAAGCTGCAGTGTATTGTTATCGTGCGGTCTTTTCTGAGGTTGCTAAAACTAGCTAAGCTAGCGGTCAGCTAACTTGACCTCTCGAGGGGGAGTCTTACTCGGTGTCACGGTGTGTTAGACCATGGATTAAACTTACACCGGAATATCCCTTTAAGTGATCAAACTGCTTATACAGAACGGAAACACACAGGTGACCCACTGATCTTGATGATGCACAGTTGAGGAACTGCTCATGTGATCTACGATAGGAAACGATCTGCATGTAGCCGTGTGTTACATGTATTTATAAAACGTCCAGTGGGAAGAACAAAGCAGCAGAGCGAGCCGACGGTCACTTACGGATCAAGTTTGCTCTCGGCGGCTCATTATGTCACAGTGAATTTCCAAACATGACTCGCGGTTGCATCATGTGGTTCATAAATAAGATCTATTCTCAGGTTGTTTCCTGCAGTTGTCTCACATTACACTCCCACTCCACAGCAGAGTTCACTGGAAGGAGGCCCGAGACGCTTTTTAGTCCGAACGACACCACTCACCTCCAGCACTGAGCTCCACATTTCAACTGAGCGGCACCGAATAAAGTGTGAATGTGAACGAGGCCACCCTCGAGACAAGAAATAAGAAGATGTCACCGTTCAGGTTGTTGTTTCTGCACTGATGTGAACCAGGCGGAGAAAACCAGGTCGCTTGTCTGCCGCGACTAATTAGACTAATAGAACCTCTGCTGTGATTAAGACGTCGTTAGACATGTCAATCTAAATGAGGTCATCAAAACGCAACTCGCTGTCAGAAGATGTGTCCTGATTTCAACGTAGAACAGAAACGTCTCGCTCCAGCTGATGTCAAACCTCAACATCAGAATCCTCCCGATACAAACAGCTTCACAACTTCAAGAGATGAAATATGTGATACTGGTGTTTTTTAAAGACTTTCTGTAGACGTCTCATCACTTTCCTGCAGGAGCTGCTCGTTCAGATACTTCCTGTGTTGCATTCTGGGACAAAAGTGCTCATTAACAGCACAACAGAGCATCTCTTTAGTATAGAAGAAGAGGACTTTACATCATCAGGAGGAGGAGAGGAGGACTTTATATCATCAGGAGGAGGAGAGGAGGACTTTAAATCATCGGGAGGAGGAGGGGAGGACTTTATATCATCGGGAGGAGGAGAGGAGGACTTTATATCATCAGGAGGAGAGGAGGACTTTATATCATCGGAGGAGGAGAGGAGGACTTTATATCATCGGGAGGAGGAGAGGAGGACTTTATATCATCGGAGGAGGAGAGGAGGACTTTATATCATCGGGAGGAGGAGAGGAGGACTTTATATCATCGGAGGAGGAGAGGAGGACTTTATATCATCGGGAGGAGGAGAGGAGGACTTTATATCATCGGGAGGAGGAGAGGAGGACTTTATATCATCGGGAGGAGGAGAGGAGGACTTTATATCATCGGGAGGAGGAGAGGAGGACTTTATATCATCGGGAGGAGGAGAGGAGGACTTTATATCATCGGGAGGAGGAGAGGAGGACTTTATATCATCGGGAGGAGGAGAGGAGGACTTTATATCATCGGGAGGAGGAGAGGAGGACTTTATATCATCGGGAGGAGGAGAGGAGGACTTTATATCATCGGGAGGAGGAGAGGAGGACTTTATATCATCGGGAGGAGGAGAGGAGGACTTTATATCATCGGGAGGAGGAGAGGAGGACTTTATATCATCGGGAGGAGGAGAGGAGGACTTTATATCATCGGGAGGAGGAGAGGAGGACTTTATATCATCGGGAGGAGGAGAGGAGGACTTTATATCATCGGGAGGAGGAGAGGAGGACTTTATATCATCGGGAGGAGGAGAGGAGGACTTTATATCATCGGGAGGAGGAGAGGAGGACTTTATATCATCGGGAGGAGGAGAGGAGGACTTTATATCATCGGGAGGAGGAGAGGAGGACTTTATATCATCAGGAGGAGGAGAGGAGGACTTTATATCATCGGGAGGAGGAGAGGAGGACTTTATATCATCAGGAGGAGAGGAGGACTTTATATCATCGGGAGGAGGAGAGGAGGACTTTATATCATCGGGAGGAGGAGAGGAGGACTTTATATCATCAGGAGGAGAGGAGGACTTTATATCATCAGGAGGAGGAGAGGAGGACTTTACGACGCAGCTTCTTGTGCGTTCCATGACGTATAAAACTTGTGTTAAACTCCTCGTCGATGTGAAGAGACTGACAGGAAATGAATCCTCGGTGTTTGTTGTGATAGATGAGCTTTGTGATCCTCGAGTGTGCTGAAGTTATTTCTCACTTTGTTCCAGTCTGACTGACAGCGAGTGGCTTCTTCTGAACGCTGAAGACGATCCTCGTTTTCCTCCGGCTGTGTTCAGACGAAGCAGCAGGAGGAGGACGAGTGTTTCTTTTGTTAATCACATGGAGAGCTTTTAGTGGACGGCTGAAATCAATAGGTAGTAAGAGCTGAGTAACAAGAGTGCCGGCCCGCGGGGACGCTTCCTCCCGCCAGCAATAAGGCCTTCATTTAACAACAGCTCTCAGAGCCCATTAAGATAACCTCAATTCTCTGCTTAATAACCCTTTCTCCTCTCAGCTCCACCTTTATTCGCCTCCGTAGACCAGCTTTTTTCTGGTCAATCTCTCCACTCACTTCTGGCTGTACTAAGAGCAGCTGCTCTGTGAGATACCCTTGACATATTCATTAAACGCTCATAAATAAACATTATCATCCCTCTTAATACACAGGTAAACCAGCGCTGCTTATCAAATGATTGAGCTTCTAAATGCAGGCTGCTAAAGTTAATTTGAATCCTATAATCCCTCCTCACAGCGCAGCGGTGGAACAGCGCTGTAATAAAAGAACCGGTGATTTCTTTTGTTCTCTTTAACGATAAAACGGCGACGTTTCCTCTCGCTGAGCTCTTCAGAGCTCCTCACAGCTGATTAGAGTCCACATCCCCGTTGTGCTCCTCAGAGCGCTGAGCACAGCTCTTAACCCGACTCCCTCCTCGTCCTCCTGCGGCCTCGAGAGTTTCCTGTCAATCCTATGGATGGTTGACTCACGCTCCCGCTGAGCTCGTTACTCAACCGACAGCCACTACGACTCGTTAGAGACGCCGACCACCTGTAGGCCTGAAGGAGGACTTTAAACCGTCTGTAGCTCCTCTGCAGACAACAGGGTTTTAGGTTTTCAGTCAGAGATATCACTGTATGAAACTCTCCCAGCTGATTATTGAGCCTCTGACTGAGATAATTATTGACACAGATTATTTTTTGCATTACAAGTTTTCTAAAATCTGAACTTTAAAGACACACTGTGGAATTATTTCTCCCATCTAGTGGTTAAATGTTATTCTGCATCCAAACGAATAAAAGGGGGAAAGGGGATTTTTTCTCACTCCAAAAAAATGAATCTGAGAATAAAATGTCCTATAAATCAGGATGTGAATGAAACAAACCCCTCTGTCACTACCTGCTGGCTCACAGAACAAGAAGAAACCCCAAATAAAACAGCCTTTAAAGATATTTATTGTGAATTCAACATATTGTTTTAGACCCAAAAATGGTGAATGGGGTAAAAAAGGATCACTTATATATCATGAAACTCTCTCAGTTGAGTTTCCTGATATTTTACCTTTAAATGCAAATAAGACTGTAATAATTTAATATGCACTGATTTATAAGAATGTCCAGAAGAGAATAAGTCCAATATTCTTTGAGCTAAGTTTTTGGTCTCCACCAGCTCCTGTGGGAAAATCTTCCTGTCCAGATTGATTAAAGCCACTTTAATGATAATTGTGGGTTAATTAGATTGGTCTCAGCTTTCATTGATTTAGTCAGGTGTTCCTAACAACTTATTTGGGGGTAAAAACATAAAGTGAAACATCATCAGTTCTTGTGTGAGCGCAGTCAGATCCAGATGTTCGACAGATGTTTGACAACAGGCAGTTTGATTCCTGTCTTATTCGTTTGTTTTGATATTTTCACACTAAACCTGATTTTACATTTTCCTTCAACCTGCTTCACCCAACCTCCGTTTCTCCTCACTGTCCCATCATTACCCAGAATACTTGTCAGTTTGACAGCCGTGAGCGTGAGAGAGCGCTTCAGCTCCACATGTTCTGCGAGTCCGGTCGTTTCGTTGCTCGTGTTCCTCCTGATGGATCTCCCTCCCCGAGAAGAAGCTCAGATGTTAACTGGAAGCACCACAAATGAAGTGGATGTGTGGAGATGATACGTGATGATTTCTGCCTGGAGTGGGCCTGAGAGGACTGATCATCCTCACCTGAAACTGCATGAAACACCTGTGAGCTGTGTTGAGAACACATTGACATCAGGACACGGCTCATTGCTGCCGGCGCCGGCTGCCAACAGCAGTTTGGTTGTGGATAAAAACACTGAGCCAGATCTTTGGCTACGATTTCTATTTTCTGTGCACGCAGCAGGCCGACTGAACACACAACTCCAGCGTTCACCTGGAGGACGCTCAAACAAACAGGATCCTGCGCTGCTGCCGGAGGCCGACACGCTGCTGACTGCTGAACTTCTGCACATCAGAGCTTTTTATTAGCAGAGCTTTTACCTTCTCTCTGTTCAGTGTAAATAATCAGGTTTGGATTCTAACAGGCTGTTAGCTCCCACAGTGTTGTCTTAAAGCGACGATTTACCAAAATCCGCTCATTAAAGGCTTAATGTGTGGACTCGGGGGCAGAAATGAAACTATTCATAATTATGTTTTTGTTGGTGTGTAATCACCTGAAACCAAGAGTCCTCCTGTTTTTGTTGCCTTCATGGAGCCTTTTATATCTACAGGACCTAAAACTCTCAGCCGTGGTTCTGTAGGACGTAGCCGTGCACACTTCAGCGAGCTCCGTGACTTTCTCAGCTTGTTTTTCAATCATTTGTGCATTTAACCTCGAACGTGTGCCTGGTGGAAAGGTTGGTCTTTGGGTGATACGATATAAAAATGCTCACATTGCACATGTGACAAGCTGGAGAGGATGATGTATGTGATTCGTGTGTGAGCGACCAGAGTTTGCATCCCGTGTGTTTTATTCATGCTGACTACACTTCGTTTTTACGTATTTGAAGCAATATTTGCACTTTTCAGTGAAAGTTCGGTTTAGTCCCTCGTATCTCCAGAGGGAGCACGGTCCAGAACCGACCCCAGAGACGGCCATGTTTTTTTTGCATTTTTAGCAGTCACTAGCCCCTTTCAGATAGAAAAGGTGGCACATGTGCAGCAAGGTAAAGGCTGCAATGTGCCTCCTTGTCTGTCTAAAAGGGAGGTGTAATATTCCTCCTTTTCCAAACAGCCTCCACTTTTCCTCCTCTGGTCGGCGTCAACATGTGACGTGACGTGAAGCAGGAAGTTGGGCGTGAAGAGAAGCAGGGCAGTTTCTGCTTTTCTCCCAAAATCCTCTTCCCGTTTAACATTGGGGCTTATGGGGCAGTTGCTGGAGTTTGTGTCGGTTAGACGCAGATAATTCAAAAACCGTACATCCTCCCGATAAAGTGGACACGTTGCCAGACAGAAGACAAGTGTGGCTACGTTCTTGGAAAATATCACTATTGTAGTGTGAAATCTGTGGCTAGGATCGTCATCTAAAGAAACATTTTCGGAGAGTTTTTTTCAGGCTCCCCCACTCTGCCAGTTGGTGCTGCGCGAACATTCCGCAATACACACTCATTGAAAATCCTGAATTTTTCTGAATTTTCCAAATCACTCACGATCAATTAAGGGTCACCGTTCAAAAACTAAACATCGTAGAAAGAAAGTTCAAATACAACTCAAATAGATAAGACTTGTGCCTACATTTTAAAGTTTGAATGGTGTCTCTAGGTCAAAGTCTGCCAGAGCAGGAGATGTTTGAAAAACGTCGATGATTTTGCGACTTTTTTGACCCCGTCCCATTCATTCCTTATGGGACGATTTTTCGCAGTTTTTCTTCAAAATAAGAGCTTTACATTGCACCCCATCGGAGTTTAGAACTGGGTTCTTAGCGGGGGGCTTTTAATTTGAAAGTAGCGACCGCTATTAGCTCGCCGCTACAACAACAAGCGGACAACCAAGACAGCTACAGAGAGCGAGGAGACGCTAGCATCTCCCGGATCTCAGCGGCTTTCCAGCTGCTCATCTTGGTGGATGAAGTGACGAACTGACTGCTGTGATCAGCTGTTTCCTGGTTTTAAAACTCCCGGCTGTGGGTGCGCAGCAGTGCACGTCATCCACACCTCCGCCCATCTCAGCATCTGCCACCACATTGCCGCCTCGGATTTACAGCAATGGAGGCGCAAATAAGTGTAACGTTACCCTCCGAGGGGCAAAACTGGTGGAACAAAACAGACCACCAATTTACCGCCTTCTGTCTAAATCCGCAGAGCGAGCCGCCAAAAGGACGGCAGATTGGTGGCTTACTGCCCAGAATAAAAACGGCTTCTGTAAAGGAGCATGAGACGAGGGGTGTTCAGTTGGTTCAATCTGCAACCTCGACGCTAGATGCTACAAACACACACTACAACACTCCAGGTCTGTGAGTCAACATGTCGGATATCCCAGTGAACGATCACTATGTGCTCTGTCGTGCATCGTAATCACCACAGGAGAGAAATTCAGATTCTCTATAAAAATGTTTGTGCAGGTGAGCTCAGGTCGGTTTATATTCGTCCTATTCGGGTCAGGTCACAGATTTCTGACCCGTGAAGACCTCGACGACCTCTAAGGGGAGATTTGAACTAATTGCTGCCGCGGTTCTGGAGATGACATCCACCTGTCTCTCCTTACATTCCTACCCTACATCCTGTAATCCTATACCTGAGGTCAACTCCACCTGAGCAGGAAGTGACCTGTGGCCTCACAAAAAGTAAAATCCAGTCATCATCTTACATTTTAAAACAAGTCCCCAGCTCCTTCAGCTGTTTAGGAGAACGCTGTTTTACTGTATATACTAGCCTGCGCTACCCACAATGCAATTTAGCCACTGAGTGACATCACTAGAGGCAGTTTATCAGATTACATGCAGCATGTTAACACACTTTACAGGTGTTTATTCACTTTAATGTGTCACACTGGTGTAATCAGCCTTTAGGAACATTAGCTGGGACTGTTATCGGACCAGTCACTTTGTATTATTTGGGATTATTCGTGGTCAGACTGGGGAAAAGGACTCTTTCTCTGTAACCAGCGTTTGTTTTTCTGAAAGCCCTGGGGTGTGCAGGCAGATACCTGCTCTGGAGAACTGCCTGGTGTATAAATAACACATTCAAACACAGTCTCCTGTAACCGCTGATATCATATTCGGGTCTTTAACTTCCTGAGGATCTGTGTTTGCATGAGTGCAGCCTCACCACCAGTGTCTCCGTCGTGGTAGTTGGGATCGAAGCCTCTCTCCAGGAACTTGGACACCTTGTCCACCTGGTTGTGCTGGATGAGGTCCATGAACTTCCTCAGGTTGGCCTGTGCAAACCAGAAGAGAAGAAGAGAAAGAGCCATTACAGTGAGAAGAAAAAGAACAAATGGTGGTGGGTGTGAGAGAGAAAGAGTCAGGATGGAGCTGTAAAAAAAAAGACAGAAATAGAAGTTGAGATAGAGGAAAGGTGTAGTGGGTCAAACATAACAGAGGGCGAAAAGTGGAAGCGTTTAGGAAAACAGCGTGAAACCGGAGGAAGAGTCGGTGTTGAAGACGAGGCATTGTGAAACCAAGAAGCTCAGGAGGGGAGAGGAAAGGATTCAGAGTGGCGACTGCGAGCAGAGGAATGGCTGCTGGTTTCTGTTCCTGTCTGCTTTCTTTCCAGGCCGCACGATAAAAATAGATAAGAGAGCAGCTCCCCGAAGGAGAGCAGCAAATGAGGAAAGAAGAATGAGACGCCAGAAGAAGAAGAAGAAGAAGAAGACAATGGATGGCAATAAAAGAATAGACCGAGAAGAATAACTGAGGAGGAGGAGGAGGGAAAAGGCAGGTGGGAGAAGACGAGAAGGTGGGGATGTCCTGATCACACTGAGCTCCGGATCCTGACCCACAATACTGAGCCAACACACAGGAAACAATCGTATTGATTTCTGATCATTTCTACAATTCTCGTATACCAACTGGTCAAATTCAGCAGTGTGTCGACTCTTAGGTTCAGTTCATCACGTGACGGCTCCGTGGTCAATTATACAAAACGTGCTACATCTGGTCTGACTTTCAAAATAAAGCTTTCACTGACAAACAGTTCACATGTTGTGACACGTCATGGATGTTTTTAAGCACACTGTGGAATTATTTCTCCCATCTGGTGGTTAAATGTTATTCTGCATCCAAACGAATACTGCTCTCTAGCGCCTCGCGTTTTCAAACGTGCGTTGCAGCCTGTTGGAGCTACGGCAGGCGGGATGTGTCAAGATTCAAGAAGCTGTGACAACAACATGTCTTCAAACAGCACTTCATCAAGTTTAGTTTCGGGTGATGAGGTACGTTATTTCAAACAGACTTCAAACTGCAGCTGACGAGCGCGTCTGGCTAAGCTCCTTCTCCGTTCCACAGTCACGCTGGCTCTGAGTGAAAACGCCTTTAGCCTTATCTGTACCACGTAGAGCTTTTTGTCCCTCTCACCAGCTCATCGTTTTTTATAGAGCGGAAGGACATGGAAGCCTCCGTAGAGCTCGCCCGTCCTATGGAAATACAGAGAATGATTCTTCCCTCAGGAGGAGAAGTGAGATTGTTGGCAGAGATCATTTTACACCAATGAGGACTTATTTATGAATGAAGACGCTGATTTGAGGTAATAAATTA
>CM077784.1:36989057-37001557 GCA_039737535.1 Lagodon rhomboides
TGGGCTGCCGGTACACTCGGCTCTTGTAGCGGAACTGTTGAGAGAAAAGTCCAAAGCAAACCAGCGGGTCAAACAAGGTTTCTGCTGAAGCTCTGGTCCAATAACAGAAGATATACATGAGGGAGCTGACGACCTTTCGCTCAGACGTGTTTACACCTCTGAGTGCATCTGGAAAGAAACTGTGAGGCTGAAGATGTGTCCTCTTTATTAAAGGCACTGTTTTATTACTGTCATCCTGATGTTGTTGTAGGAAATATAGATATATATTTTAAGGATTTTTGCCTGTTTGATTGTTTGATTTGTTCGTCAGCAGGTTTACACAAAATCTACTGAACGGATTTCCACCAGTCTTGGACGGAGGATTGGTCTCCAGGACGGATCCATTTTTCTCACTTTCTTTAACATTGTGTCTTTCAACATTTTCATTAATTTGAATGGCACTCAGTAGAGCGCATACCTCCGCCAAGCCCCAACAGTCCCATCTTACCTAAATACAGCTCCAGTTTTCAAACATTATCAGCTGAAAAATTAACAGAAATGTAAAAAAAAAAACATAAAGAAAGAGAGAAACAAATTCCTGGATCTGTCCCTTGATATCAGAAGTTAACGGGTTCTATTCTGGGTCCAGATCTCCTTCCAGGTTTAGTGGAAATCTGTTCAGTAGTTTCTGTCACATCAGCAACATTTCACGCTGCAAAATCTACACAGATTCAAATGTTAGATATCAACCAGATTAAAGATGTGACTCTGTGGAGCCAGTCGTTTTCCACCTCATGTTACAATCCGCTCACATATGGCCGATAAAGAACTAATTAATACATGTAAAGTACTACGAATTGTTACATCAAGGTTCCTGGCAGCGTTGTATGAAGTATCCAAAAGTCATACTCGAGTAAAAGTACTTTGGTTCAAGTGAAAGTCATCCACATGAATGGTAGTTGAGTAAAAGTCATAAAAAGTACTAAAATATTTTCTTTCTGGCAATAAATGTACTTTAAGTAAAAGTCAATGATACATACAGTTTGTATTCACTGTACTGTAGCTCAACTGATTATCAGACCCGATCATTGGAATCATTTTATTGATCTGATTACTGATAAAATACATTAATTTATTTTGGCTCTGAGCCTGTAATCTGTAAAGTAACTAGTAACTTAAGTTATCAAATAAATGTAGTGGAGTGAAAAGAATAATATTAGCGTCCAACAAGTGGAAGTATGAAGTACACTCTTAGAAATAAGGGTTCCAAAAGGGTTCTTCTACAAGGGCTGAGGTTCTACCTGGAACCATTTGCTTCTGAAAAACCCTTTCCCAAAGAAACGGTTTTTCAAGGGTTCTTGGTAACACTAACGGTTCCAGTAAGAACCATTTTGATCCAGAGAACCCTTTAAAAACCCTTTCCTGAATAAAGGGTTTTAAAAGGGTTCTTGGTAACACTAACGGTTCCAGTAAGAACCATTTTGATCCAGAGAACCCTTTAAAAACCCTTTCCTGAATAAAGGGTTTTAAAAGGGTTCTTGGTAACACTAACGGTTCCAGTAAGAACCATTTTGATTCAGAGAACCCTTTAAAAACCCTTTCCTGAATAAAGGGTTTTTAAAGGGTTCTTGGTAACACTGACGGTTCCAGTAAGAACCATTTTGATCCAGAGAACCCTTTAAAAACCCTTTCCTGAATAAAGGGTTTTAAAAGGGTTCTTGGTAACACTAACGGTTCCAGTAAGAACCATTGTGATCCAGAGAACCCTTTAAAAACCCTTTCCTGAATAAAGGGTTTTAAAAGGGTTCTTGGTAACACTGACGGTTCCAGTAAGAACCATTTTGATCCAGAGAACCCTTTAAAAACCCTTTCCTGAATAAAGGGTTTTAAAAGGGTTCTTGGTAACACTAACGGTTCCAGTAAGAACCATTTTGATCCAGAGAACCCTTTAAAAACCCTTTCCTGAATAAAGGGTTTTAAAAGGGTTCTTGGTAACACTAACAGTTCCAGTAAGAACCATTTTGATCCAGAGAACCCTTTTTTGGAGAAAGAGTTCTTCAGGGATTGTTGAAAGCATGGGTATAAGATCCTGTATGGGTTCTTTGTAGAACCTCTCATGGGGGGTTCTGGGTGGAACCTTACACACACAGTTCTAGGTATAACCCTTTATGTTGGGTTCTACGGTAGAACCCTCCACCTTTATAATAGGTTCTACCTGGAGCCAAAAAGGTTTATCCTAAGAGGACAAGCCAAAGAACCTTTTATGGTTCCACTGAGAACTTTTATTTCTAAGAGTGTCGCATGAATGGAAAAAAATATTGAAGCTCAACATGCATATTCATTTATATCTTATATATTCTTAGACTGAAATCATTTTCAAAAAGAAGATTCACTTCGTAATATTACTGCCTCCAACACATTTACATCTTTAGAACATTTACTGGAGAATAATCTGACTGGCTGACGGTTTACCTCCAGAGCAGGGACGCCCTTGCTGATTGGCTGAGGGTACTCTCGGAGGATGCGTTCTTCGTCCAGGAACTTGCCGTCCCTCCCGTCGCTGGCCGGCTGGAACAGCCCGTAGTTGAGGACGTCTTTGAGGCTCTGATTGAGTGTGCACAGGATCCGCTGCTTGGCGACCCAAACCGTCGCATCCGGGTTGAACCGCATGCATTTCTGGTTGGTTTGAGGAGCAGGAGAGAGAGTGGAGGAGGTGTGAGAGGGGAGAAGAAGCAAATTGATTAAGCTGTGATGAGTTCAGTGTCGACCGGCAGTCAGAGGAATCAACACGGATGAAATATTCATGTGCGAAACAACAACCAGAACAGCTTAATGTTATCAACATGTGACAGACTCCACTTGCAAAAACTGGACTTCCTACTTTTGACTGACGGATGTAAATAAGCTGAGACGTAACAGTAATGAGAGGATTTGAATAGAATCACAGAACAATGGAGCCCAATCAACACAGATCAGACGCATAGAAATTGGTGCTTCAATAACACAAACGCTGTCCCGGTTCCTACAAATAAACGGCGGCTGCCAGGCGGCGCTGCCAAGCTTTTATATTGTTTTATTGTTAGCGCGCTGTATGCTAAACAGGGACACTTGGCCGGCTGAGGATGTAAGCGACACGACCCCTCTGCCCTCCGATCTTTCCTAGTTGTGGAGTGAATAAACATAGAATGCCGGCCTCGTCCGAATCGGGGGGGATTATGGGCGCCGTGCCGTGGCATTCAGGAAGAGTCCGTGAGTGTTTACAGCTGGATGTGCTGCTCGGCCGGCGATAGCAACCCTGCGTCTGTGATAAAGGCTGAAGGGATGAGCAGCCTGTGAACTCTGCCGAGCCGTAATCCTCTGGCCTGGCGTGGAGAGGAGAGGCGAGGAGAGGAAGATGAAGATGAAGGTTGAAGGTACAGTGTACAGAAACAGATGTCTGGCATCTGGCACGGCTGGTTGGACTGATACGACCGTCATCCCTCTGCTGGTTTATTACTGTGGCAAATTTCCATCCGCTCCCATCAGCGCTGCCTCCTCATGAGTTCGACTTAAACAATGTGTAAGAAGCTTCCAGCGGACTGGGAGGCAACGGCTTTTAAAGTAGAGCAACGACGATGCTGTCGCTCTCTCCTCATCGTCACAGAAACAGTGTGTTGTTAATCGTCCCGACTGTAACAAGACACAACCGACAATTAAATAAGAGCATGAAGGGCACAACCAAACTCTTCTACGGCTTTATTACTGCCTCCTTCAGTGCTTAAACTCAACAACTCTACCCGACTGGAACAGTTTAGACTCAGCTGCCAACATTTTTTGGGGGGTATGGCAAACAGCTCAATTAACCCTAAAGTTCTTAGCTCACAGTAAAATAGATTAAAAATACATTCAGTGCACTAAAAAAGCCATCAAAAGTCAAGATAAGTTCCAGGAAGACCATCAAAAAGGATAAAATGATGCAGGACGACAGTCTGCAGAGTTGAGGCAAGATGGACGAGTTGGGTTTGGTTGCCGGGTACCACGACACACATCCCACACAGAAACTAAGAAACAGTTGATCTGTACCATCATGAAACTGGGAGATTAACAGAAGAGACAGTAGGAGAAAGGATACAAATTAAGTTTGGTTTAGAAAGTTCTTATCTTGAATTTTGATGGCTTTTTTAGTACACTGAATGTATTTTTGATTTATTTTACTGTGAGCTAAGTTCCAGGAAGACCATCATAAAGAAGAGGAAGGATAAAATGATGCAGGACGGCAGTCTGCAGAGTTGAGGCAAGATGGACAAGTGAGACAGGAGGCAAAAGGTCTCACAGAGGCCGAGTCCAGATGTTTAGATCCTCCCACTCCACAGAGCTGACTGACTCTGAATACAGATGTGGAAACGGTGGAACAAGTTGCCAGTTCTGTCTAATATCAGGTAACGTAGTGCACCAGACGGAGTGAAATTTCGTTTCATCCAGCAAACTGAGCAGAGCGAGGGAGTGACGGACATCAGCCTGGGACGTTTGCGTTGGGTTGGGTTGCTGGGTACCACGACACACATCCCACACAGAAACTAAGAAACAGTTGATCTGTACCATCATGAAACTGGGAGATTAACAGAAGAGACAGTAGGAGAAAGGATACAAATAAAGTCTGTTTGGTTTAGGTTTCGGGTTGATAGGTTTAAAGGAAACCTGTGTGCCTGTTTGGACCGGTTGTTTAGATACCTGGTGTTAAGTTTGGCAAAAGAGGACCCAAATGCAGAACACCGAGGCAGGCAGGTTTGAATATAAGTCCAAAATCCAAGCAACAAACGTCAGGGAAAAAAGTTATTCAAGAGGTAACTGAGAACAAAACAAAAACGAATCAAAGCACAGACCGGTGTAACGGGAGGATGCAGGCAGCAAACGCAAGTGAAACACGACAGGAAGACAGAATCAGGGAAGAGAAGAGAAACACGGGAGACGCAGGAACAAAACAGACAAACAAAACACAGAGCGAGGAGAAAACACAGGCTTCAGTTCTCAGCTGTGCACAGGAAACAGACAAAGGCAGGAAGCGGAAGGTAAAACACGACACGAGAGGATAAACGTTCAACATGAGACAGGAAATCAAAAAAACAAAAACCCAAATCATGACACCCCGACTGTTTCACCCTCAGGTTTGTTCGTTTGTGGTCTCTGATCGCTTCCTCTCGATCTCTGGAGCCGTTTGTTTGCTGTCAGACTGCAGCTGACTCTAAAAACCTTGGTAGAGATATCTTATTCGGTTTACCTGATGCTCAACTAGCTCAACTATTGGACCAGGCAGCCCAAGTACTGGACTCTGAGTCCTGGGTCCAGCAGCAAATCCATCTTACAGGGCTTCAAGCTTTGGCTTTAGATGTGACAACCACGAAAGAAGCGACTGTTCGTTGGCTTCTCAAGAGGTTAGCATGGCTGCTAACGTAGCATCAGCTATATTAGCACTGGTGTGTATTTCACGGTAAAGAGGAGCAGATAGAAAAGATGTTTTCACTTTTCTCTCCACTGACTTTGGTAAAAGTTTGATTAACAGCTGGCTTTACTACGTCATCTGATTGATCTGATTGGTTGCAGTGATAGTCGGTGACAGACAGATGGTTTGTCCAATCACCTGCCAAGTCTGTTTTACACTGTTTCCAGTGTAGACATGATGGCACATGGCGGGTAGTTGGGCAGAGTGTGAACACACTCGGTTATTTGAGGCAGCAGAAGCGTTCCAGCGATTTCAGACCCTCCGATCGTGGTCCAACAATTCAAAGCAACAGTCTTTGGAAAAAAACTCGCCTGCCTGTCTGACCTCAAGTCTACCATTGTGTCCAATCTTTGAATCATTAGCAAAACGAGCTCCGAAAAGATGGTGTCTCCATCTGGACATAAGAGCTCAGGCTGGCATGAAATGAGAGAGGAGACGGCGACAGAAAGTGAGAAGAAAAGGCTCATTTGAGGAGGACAATTTGGAGAATGTGGAAGAAGCAAGGACACTGAGAAGCATGTGGGGAGGAGGAAACAGCACCACTCCCTACATCTGTCCCTTTCTCTCATCGCCAGAGGTGTTTTTGTCGGGTTGGTTCGTGTGAAGGAGACGACGGTTGTTACAGCTGCCATCAGTTTTAGTCTCAAGGCTCATTATCACAAGATCAGAATGTGACCAGGAGAAACTTAAAGGAGTAGTTCGACATCATGGAAAAAACCGTCTTGTTCATTTTCTTGCCAAGAGCTACATGAGATGATCAGAGTCAACACATCTGGAGCTGGAGCCAGGAGGTGATGAGCATCAAGGCTGGAGGCAAGAGAAAACAGCTAAACGACGAGTCTTTGTTAAATATTTAGTTGAATGTTACAGATTAAGGTGCAGAGAAACCTGTAGTTCTACCGAGGTAACGTGCGTTTAATCTTAGTTGCCTGTTGCTATAACTTCCAGGAGAGTCAGAGAGAGAGGAAGGAGATGTGAATAAAATGATTAAACATCACGTGTGAATATTTCTGCCTGAGTCAGACGGACAGATTTCCATCAGCAGTGCTGCTTGTTGAACACTGATTACATACCGTCTGTTTGCATCTCAGTCTAATCAACACGGTTTCATCTGCACACAAAGATTATTTACACATGGTTTCGTGTAGAGTTATAACTATCCTGCTGTATTCACCAACACTTGACTGTCTGTGTGCGGATGATTAATGAGATATTAAGTCTCCATTAGTGACTGTATTCAGTCTTTATGCTAAGCTACTCGCATCTACTCCTGGTTCCAGCTCCAGTCTGCTCACACAGACAGAAGAATAAACAATCTCCTCAACTATAGATTTAAAAACGTACTTTACCTCCACACACACAGCTGCCTGTTATTACAGGACAGACACCATGTTAGTCCGGTTGATAAGAGCTCATTTCCCTGAGCTGTGGCCTCCATCGTTTGACAATCGTCTCTGCATCTTTTCCTCCTGAGTACATTTTTACATCTCAAAATCAGGGCCTGTAGGACGCCAACAAACGTATACGTACACGTGAGGGCAAGTTGAGCCTGTTGTACGTCAGAGAGAGTGACTGATCTGTGAGTTTACACTTACAAATACAACTGTTCGTTTCATGCATTATGAAGATTATAACCCAGAGCTGAGACAGACGACCTGCAGAGTGAGAAAACACCTTTGGTACCTGAACAACTGAGCTGATGTGTTGGGTTTAGTGTGCAGCAGCGTCCAGCATGAGCTCTAGAGACAGTCAATAACACTTTAACATGTCAAACACAGCAGTCATCCTCCAGACGGGTGGATAATCAATACTGAAAACCTTCTCACACAGACGTGAGAGTCGTGTCTGCTTCTTTAAATCTACATGCATCTACATTACCCTATTCTAACCCGAGTGTTGGGGAGTAACGAATTACATGTAACGGCGTTACGTAATTTTATTACAAAATTTACGTAATTGTAATCCGTTACATTACTGAGGGAAACTGTGTAGTTAAATTACAGTTGCTTTTGGAAATTTCCATGATTACAATTTTAGTTACATTTGAAAAATCGTCGCAAAAACTCGGGTTTATCAAATAGTTTTCAACTTCCTCCTTCTAAAGCCGCAAGTTAGATACGGAATCATACCGACGCTTGTGATTGGCTCTCTCTGGTCATGTGCCATTCTGCTGCTAGACTCAACTGACTTGCGAGCTGAACGGCAGTCAGCAACAATGTCGGAGGCGAAGAATACGTTCCTGAGTTGGAAATTTAAAAACCACTTCGAACAGACAGCAGATAAGGGCCCAAACATTGTGGTAATTATTATTATATAATAATTATTATATTGTCTTCATGTAGTCTGAAGTACTGCTGAAAGGTTAACATCAACACTATCAGGTCTTCAAACGTGAAAATGGTCAACAGTTGAGAGCATTCATTCAAAATTAAGAAAAGTAATTAAACTGTAATCAAATGTAATTAGTTACATTACTTTAAAAAAGTAATTGAAATAGTTACACTACTATTACATTTTCAACAGGGTAACTTGTAATTGTAACCAATTACATTTCCAAAGTAATATTCCCAACACTGCCTAACCCTAACCCTACCAGTAAGTTAAGATTTCTTTTTAATAAATGAAATGTTCTGACTTTGGTCCACTCCACTACATCGTGGATGGAGCTGGAGGCCGGGTTCTCTCGTTCTCGTGCCGCGAGTCTCTATGTGTTTGAATTATTCAGCTGAGTTTTATCTGCGAGTGACTCGAGTCATGTGACCGAGCGGCGCCGCTGAGTGCACTCACTCATCGATGAATGTGAAATCAGGAGCATTAGTGCATACATGTGAGAGTGCTCAGTGCACGTGTGAACACACACACACACACACACACGTGCACACACACACACACACACACACACTGGAGCTGGAGTTATAACCACCGAGCTAATTACATCAAAGGGTCATGAGTTCATTTCTGGGTCGACACTGTAGCTTCTGTACCTCCAGGATCCGGCCCCACTGGATCACACACACACACACACACGCACACACACACACACACACACACACACACACACACACACTGCACTATTCCTTTATTCTGTTCGGATTTGCGATTCAGGAAGTTACAAAGTGCTCCTGCAGAGTGGCTCCAGAGTGCTCTAAAGCGGCTGCTAATAGCGTTCCTTGTGTCGGCCGCAGTGGGATGAAATTTCACAACACAAATGAAAAGATGTGCGCGCGGTGAGAGAACATCCAAATGGAAAATTTAAAATGGACAAAATGGGCTGGAGAGTCGGGATGAAGCCCAGGAGAGAGGGGCATCAGGTGGCTGCAGAGCTCCGCCAAGAAGCCTCGACGCCAACTTCCTGTTTCCCTCCTCCATTTCGCCTGTTTTGTTCTGCCAGCACATGACGAGGAGAGGCTCTCACTCGCTGCGCCGCCGTGGACCTGCAGTGTAAAGCTATCCGGGACGATTCTCAGTCCCCGCGGACGCGCACATCAAACGGCGAGCGACAGTACAAAGCTACGTTCGCTCCTGTACAGATGCTGGCGGCGGCTCCAGCTGCTCCTCCGCAGGGAGCTGCAGCGAGGCCCAGCTGGTCTTTGATGATAAACCTTTACATCCAGGAGTGACAGTAAAGCAATATCCATCGACAGCTACCGTATACGGGCTATATGATCAATGGGGACGCAGCTACAGCTACATACAGCCCACGGAAGCTACAGCAGTCGAGCAGCTAACGAATTCATGGAGCTGCTGTGTGAATAAAAACATGTAAAACATTCACTGTTGAAGCTATCTGTTGTACACACAAGTTCATTTCACATTAGATATCAGAGTGTAAAGCAAATAAAATAAAGCAGAATTATTAAAGTTTAAGTTTTTCTTGTAAATACAGACGTGACTTTAAATAAAGCGGTGACCATTGAACACAAACATCTGAACTTTCTCCTCCTCACAGCTTCAGAACAGCCTCGTTACTTTAGTTTGATGGATCTGAGCTGAATTATGGATCATTAACGAGGCTTTACAACCCAACATGTGTCTATGTGACGTCCTGGGAATGAGACTCAACAATCAGCTGTCTTTGTGGTGCGTTCAGGAACAGCTGGGACAAATCCTGCTGATTCTACCTTTAACTTTAATAGTCTTTGAGTTATATTAATATGACGTGAGCTTCAGTTAGCTTTGACCACAGATGTCCTTCAGAGGGAGACTTTTTACTCTGATACTCTGAGGACATGTCAGAGCCTGTACTCGATTACTTTACTGGAGTAAAGAAGCTGTATCAGTACTTCTACTTTTACTGGAGTAAAGAAGCTGTATCGGTACTTCTACTTTTACTGGAGTAAAGAAGCTGTATCGGTACTTCTACTTTTACTGGAGTAAAGAAGCTGTATCGGTACTTCTACTTTTACTGAAGTAAAGAAGCTGTATCGGTACTTCTACTTTTACTGGAGTAAAGAAGCTGTATCAGTACTTCAACTTTTACAGGAGTAAAGAAGCTGTATCAGTACTTCTACTTTTACAGGAGTAAAGAAGCTGTATCAGTACTTCTACTTCTACTGGAGTAAAGAAGCTGTATCAGTACTTCTACTTTTACTGGAGTAAAGAAGCTGTATCAGTACTTCTACTTTTACAGGAGTAAAGAAGCTGTATCAGTACTTCTACTTTTACTGGAGTAAAGAAGCTGTATCAGTTCTTCGACTTTTACTGGAGTAAAGAAGCTGTATCAGTACTTCTACTTTTACTGGAGTAAAGAAGCTGTATCAGTACTTCTACTTTTACTGGAGTAAAGAAGCTGTATCAGTACTTCTACTTTTACTGGAGTAAAGAAGCTGTATCAGTACTTCTACTTTTACTGGAGTAAAGAAGCTGTATCAGTACTTCTACTTTTACTGGAGTAAAGAAGCTGTATCAGTACTTCTACTTTTACAGGAGTAAAGAAGCTGTATCAGTACTTCTACTTTTACTGGAGTAAAGAAGCTGTATCAGTACTTCTACTTTTACTGGAGTAAAGAAGCTGTATCAGTACTTCTACTTTTACTGGAGTAAAGAAGCTGTATCAGTACTTCTACTTTTACTGGAGTGAAGAAGCTGTATCAGTACTTCTACTTTTACTGGAGTAAAGAAGCTGTATCAGTACTTCTACTTTTACTGGAGTAAAGAAGCTGTATCAGTACTTCTACTTTTACTGGAGTGAAGAAGCTGTATCAGTACTTCTACTTTTACTGGAGTAAAGAAGCTGTATCAGTACTTCTACTTTTACAGGAGTAAAGAAGCTGTATCAGTACTTCTACTTTTACAGGAGTAAAGAAGCTGTATCAGTACTTCTACTTTTACTGGAGTAAAGAAGCTGTATCAGTACTTTTACTGGAGTAAAGAAGCTGTATCGGTACTTCTACTTTTACTGGAGTAAAGAAGCTGTATCAGTACTTTTACTGGAGTAAAGAAGCTGTATCGGTACTTCTACTTTTACTGGAGTAAAGAAGCTGTATCGGTACTTCGACTTTTACTGGAGTAAAGAAGCTGTATCAGTACTTCTACATTTACACAAGTATCTGAACTTCTCCTGGAGGACAGACTGTGAGGACTTCTACCGTCTCTGAGTAAATGAATGCTGACAGCGTGAATATGAACTTTCTGCCTGTGGTTTGTGAATCACCTCGTTACAGAAATCTTTCACTTATTTCCATCTTGACGTGACGAGTTGGACTTTAATGAGCACTCACAGGCCGGACTCACGTGGCGACTGCAATAACGTGCAGCGGTGTGTGAATGTTGCGTGGGCTGATTTATACCGTAGACGTGTGCGTAGGTGGAGGTGTGTGATAAACGGGGGCGTTGTATTATTCAGGGGGACGTGTGATTGTAAAACACTGTGGGAGAGATGCTGAGATGTTGTAGCTGACTGAGGACGGGGACAGTTAGTGTGTGTGGGCGCAGCATGATTCAATACTGAACAATAGAAGACGGGGCCCACTCTATTGATCAGTGATATATATCAAGAGGAGCTCTGCAGCTGGCTGTGCAGCTCGTGGTGACGGATGATAACATGTGGAAAACCCGGAGGAAAAGTAAATGAAACACATCATAATTGTCCCCCGTTTTCCATCAATATGTAAATGAATGTCACGTAGAAAACAAACAATGCATAATGAATATATTCTCAGGCCCGGACCTCAGACCTACACAATCTATGACCGAGAGGCGACCATGCTACCAGGACTTCCAGCTTGTTTGCCGACAGATTATGTGGGAATAAACTTTCACATCAGACGGCCGACTCTGCTCTCATATCTCATATCTGTAGGTTAATCATGAGGCTACTGGTTAGCTTATTAGCTTATTAGCACCAAGACTGGAAACAGGGGAAAATGTGCCTTCAGCACCTCTAATTAATGCTCTGCAACACGTTATATCTCAGGTGATTCATTTAAATAAACAGTACAGTGCTGCAAAGTGGGACAATGTATTCTACATTACTACGTTTCCTGAGGCGCTCAGGTTTATTTCTATAGCACCGCTCAGACACGAGGGAATTCAAAGTGCTTCACAGAGGCAGAGAAATACCTGAAAGGTAAATCTCGATACAGTATTTGTACCTGAATGGAAGTGAGGATGTGTTTCATCATAAAAGAATAGTTTTCATCTTGCAGTGAAACACATCGGGCTGTTTTATGAATATCTTAAAGGAACAGTTCGCCCAGAAATGTAAATCCAGTCATCATCTCCTCCCGATGATATAAAGTCCTCCTCTCCTCCTCCCGATGATATAAAGTCCTCCTCTCCTCCTCCTGATGATATAAAGTCCTCCTCTCCTCCTGATGATGATATAAAGTCCTCCTCTCCTCCTCCCGATGATATAAAGTCCTCCTCTCCTCCTCCTGATGATATAAAGTCCTCCTCTCCTCCTCCTGATGATATAAAGTCCTCCTCTCCTCCTCCCGATGATATAAAGTCCTCCTCTCCTCCTGATGATATAAAGTCCTCCTCTCTCTCCTCCTGATGATATAAAGTCCTCCTCTCCTCCTCCTGATGATATAAAGTCCTC
>CM077784.1:37006557-37176038 GCA_039737535.1 Lagodon rhomboides
TCAAAATAAGAGCTTTACATTGCACCCCATCAGAGTTTAGAACTGGGTTCTTAGCGGGGGGCTTTTAATTTGAAAGTAGCGACTGCTATCAGCTCGCCGCTACAACAACAAGCGGACAACCAAGACAGCTACAGAGAGCGAGGAGACGCTAGCATCTCCCGGATCTCAGCGGCTTTCCAGCTGCTCATCTTGGTGGATGAAGTGACGAACTGACTGCTGTGATCAGCTGTTTCCTGGTTTTAAAACTCCCGGCTGTGGGTGCGCAGCAGTGCACGTCATCCACACCTCCGCCCATCTCAGCATTTGCCACCACATTGCCGCCTCGGATTTACAGCAATGGAGGCGCAAATAAGTGTAACGTTACCCTCCGAGGGGCAAAACTGGTGGAACAAAACAGACCACCAATTTGCCGTCTTCTGTCTAAATCCGCGGAGCGAGCCGCCAAAAGGACGGCAGATTGGCGGCTTACTGCCCAGAATAAAAACGGCTTGTGTTGGAAATGATCTGGATCTCCAAAAAAGTCAAAGGTAACAGTCTGTGGACAAAACTGAAGGACAGGAAGCTTCAAACCTGATTCTGTAACACAAAGAGCCGCAGCTCCAATCTGTAGAAACGTCGTGACGTCACAAAGACGGTTCACTATTAACCTCACTTCCACTCTGCTAATCACTCTATTTTTCCCGTCAAAATTAAGGTCACATTACGGCACAAAGGAAGAAGCATTGTTGTCCCCGGTCTCTGTCCCCAGGTCATGTTGGACAAACTGGAATTAGGGTCGGGAACAATGCCATCGTCCATCGACTACTAATCCCTGACCTTCGTAACAAAAGGCTCCCCACCAGAGAGCACAATGAAGTGGTGTGCCCTCAGAGCTGCCGTAGGGCAAGTTGTTGTCGTGTGTGATATGTTGCTGCTCGGTGCACTAACATCACGTCTCCATGTCCCGTTTATTATGTTCTTATTAAACCAGCTCAGTCAGGTGAACGCAGGTCACAGCTTCATGGGCTCGTCGGCCAACGAGGCTGAACGAAGCTAAGTTACAGACGTGTGGTGAGGAGATGAGGTGCTTTTAAACCTGCACAGGGATGTTTGGTTGGTGGTCATGGGAAATTGTTTCCTCTGCAGGGTGGGACAGGAGACAGCTGGAGATTCATGTCAGAGGGAAACAACATCGTCATCTGCCAGTTCAGCAGACATCACCCAACCCTCACTGGAATAACTGTGGAAACTCTACACTGCAAAAGAAAAAGAAGCCTTCTGATGGAAGAGGCGACGAAGGTGAAGAGGGAGAGTGATAGAAACCAAGTGGAGAGAGACTCTGGTCTGTTCACAACTGAGATGCTTCGTAACCGGCATTCTTTACTTATTAATACAAGCGATATCAAACCTCTCACAACAAGCTCTGTGGATTATCTTCAGCAGCCGGTCATGATTTCTGGACAGAGATATTGTTAACTATATTATATATAGTTTATTTTTGGGGCTTTGAGCACTGAGAGCCGAGTACCTCCGTTATACTGGAGCGTATCTGCAACACTTGGCAACTTCAGACGGATAAAAAGCCCTACAGCTGAGAGGACACATAATATTTTAGATTGGGTGAACTGTCCCTTTAATAGCAGAAGCCTGGTTTGCCCCCTGCTGTTCTGATGGATCTGGATCACCGACAGAATCGCTGCGGCACCAACACGATCGTTTCTGTTCATCAGCGGTGAACAAGAAGAGCTGATTCTTCACTTTTCAGTGAAGTGTTTGGTTTGATGAAGAAGAAGAAACTCTCCAATCAGAGCAGCCGGCAGAGAGCAGATGACACATTTGGCCGTGGGGCCGTTTGAAATGTGTCACCTCGCAGCATCTGTCGCTCGTCCTGCTGAACATGTGTCCATTAGCTGAGCTGCTGGTCATCGGGTCGCGGCGCCGACCCAGATACCTGGACACCGCTGATGGAAACGTGTTTCTATCAGCGTCTTCATTCTGCTGCTTCTCCCACATTTCACTGTGTTTTCCTGCATCGAGTGTGTGATCTGTTATAATAAGGTATTTAGAAAATGAGCAGTTTTCACATCAGCTCTGGTTTATTGGAGCTTCTCGCTCACTTCCACGACGGCCTCCTGCTGAGAGCTTCAAACTGTAATTTCTATAATTTCCTTTCATTCTTTCTCAATCAGCATGTGGTCAATTATACACACACACTCCAGAGACTGCAGAGTGTCGTATGGAGTGTGTGTGTGATGGAGTGTGTGTGTCTCACATGTGTGTTTACATCGTGCTGAAGAATATATTAGATATTAAAATCTAGCGAATTAAGTAAACAAACAATAATAATCAGTTAGGTGAGTAATTCACTGACATGACTGATGCTTGAATGAACTTAATCAGCATTTCTGATCAGCTCGTACAGATGAAAACACTCGGTGTCCATGACGACCAGCAGCTCCCGTTTAAACACGGAGCTGCTCACGTACAAAACATTTAAAGGGACAGTTTGGGTTTTTTGAAGTGGGGTCATATAAGGTGAGAGAGCAGCTGCAGCCCAGAAGCTCAGCTTTGTACTGCAGTGAACAGAGACCAATTGAAAAGCGAATTTTAACCACCTTAAACAAGGCCCACCTAAAAAAATCTATATCAGTTCAAGTGTACGTTCTATGGAGAAAATTCACACCGCTTTACATCGCCGTCAGACCGCCTGTTCTTTTGACACTACATCTTCTCAACCGTAGAACCTCCGTATCCCTACACATTAGTGCAACTGGGCCTCGCACTGTATTTCGCCTCTACCACAGGTGATCCGTATCCCTATGCTAATGCGTAGTTATTTTGGCACTACATTTTCTTAACCGTAGAACCTCTGTATCCCTACGGATCACCTCTGCGAGCGGCGGAATACAGTACGAGGCCCAGTTGCGCTGATGCGTAGGGATACGGAGGTTCTACGGTTGAGAAAATGTAGTAGCAACAGAACGGGCGGTCTGACGGCGATGTAAAGAGGTGTGAATTTTAAGCCCCGTTTACACGAAGGGAAAACGCAGATATTTCCAGGCGGTTTGGCCTCTCATTTACACGAATCACAGAAAACAATTATTTCTAAAAACTCCGGTTATGTGTTGTCGTGTCAGCTGGGAGAAACGGGGTTTTAGCTTCTCACGCTCATTAGGCTATGCGCCAGAAAATGCTTAACGTCATGTGAGCGCTTTGTTTTGAAAGGAACAGGAAGTCGCTCGTGTTATTCGTTGTTGTTGATTCTGAGGACTCTGATTGGCTTGCATGGCTTCATCCTTCTCCCTACACTGCCGCCCAGAGGTTTGGCAGAGTTAGAATGGCGTTCGACGGCGTATTTATGCGGGTTGATGGAAATGACAACTTTTTTGAAAATGATGTTGTGTGCACGATGTTATTTTTGAAAACGGAGGGGGGGAAATATTCGTTTCTCTATAATACCCTGCTGTGTATAAACGTGGACTTAGATTGTTTTAGGTGGTTAAAATTCACTTTTCATCTGGTCTCCGTTCAATGCAGTACAAAGCTGAGCGTCTGGGCTGCAGCGGCTCTCCAAACTGAGGCTGCGCTGATCGGCAGCTACGTTAGGGAACAGACCGACTATAGATATGTACTTTATATGACCCCACTTCAAAAAACCCGAACTATCCCTTTAATTCAGTTAAGGATGAGGATGTAGGATTGTTCTGTCTGCTGTTCTGTGTGCATTTTATTTGCACACATGTTGCATTTAATCAAATGATGTTTTGTTACACGTTTTGATGTTATATATTTAACGATGTCGTCTGATCCGACACGGAAATAACAAGCTAGCTGACACGAGCCTGACGAGTGGCGTCTTGTTGCCGCTGTGTATTTCTGCCTCTCGGGCGACACACAGGCCGTCCGGACTCTTTGATCGATGGAGCTCGATGTGGCCTGAGAGGAAAACCTGCAAACAGCTCTCGCTCTGCATCAGGAGGATCTTTACAGATGTTCTTCTCTCTAATCTCAAGCATCTGAAGATAATGCCTCATCGTTCACTACAGGAGGATCTTAAGATGAACAAGCCGGGGGGAGTGTTGCACCACCTCACGTGGGGGAAGCAGACGTAAACAAGTGGAGGCTGCAGGACAATGACTTTCTGTTGAAACACTTCACAGCAGAATGAAAGATGTGAAGCTGTTCTACCCACAAATACAAGTGTGAAACTGAAAGTTAGCATAATATGACCTTTTTAAAACTATTAGTCTTCCTTCATTATGAGATCATTGGTTAACTCAGTATTTTTTAGGTAAAGTCACTTCATCAGATTAACAGTGGAATCACTGATGGAAACCTTTCACCAGATGTTATTGTCTAGATTGACTTTAAAGTTTTCTTAATTTTTGTTTACTGAAAAGTCTTTAGAGTCACACTGAAGATCTGAGGAGGCAGAAATAGACGGAGGACGTGTTGCTGAGCAACAAGCAAAGACAAAACAACTGAGGAGAAAAGCTAAATATTCAGTCGTTACTTAAAATAATCATTTTAACTTTTAATAAACTGTGAAATTGATTTACTTTTTGAGGTTATTAGTGGCGAATGTGGATTTAATGGATTTATCTCATCGTCAAAGTGCGTGTCAACAAAATGTCTACAGGAAATCATATTCATAAAACTTCAGCAGAACTTTTTTGTCTTTTGGTTGATTAGTTTTTACTTTTGGGAACAAACACACACGCAGAGCTCCAAGTGTGTCGACAACATTCACAACACACCGCCGACACACACACACACACACACACACGGGAGGTTTCCACGCTGCGATCATCAGACTGCAGCAGGAAACACATTAATGAGACACCTTCTTCTTCTCCTCCTCACACACGGCTGCTTCGTCTCTGCCGTTAATCTTAACGCTGCGTTTCACCGGCGGCAAAAAAAAAAAAAAAAAAGCCAATCAAATATTTCCTTCTTGTCACACAACGTGATAATTATCAGCTGATTAGCATGCTAATTCATTCATAGCCAATTCATTTTCCAGCAAAACACTAAACAGACATGCCTGAAGACACGACGCTGCACGGGAGAACGTTTATAGGCCGGTCAAAGCTTCATCGTGTTCACGTTCATTTATTTATTTCATTTAAATGAGGCGTGACTGTTCCCTCTGATACCAGGACGCATACGTTTAAAAGTATAAATGTGTGTCGAGCTTTAAATGAGCATGTTTTTTTGTCAAGTTGAAATATTGTTTAAATCAGAATGACACAATTAAAGAAAGCTTCCTCGTCTGAAAGTCGCTCTGAGAATATAATGACCGAGCTGCAGCGTCGTTATAGATCTCAGAGCGGCCTGATGGGATCTCACGTCTCCTCTGGTTTGGTGTCTGATGACATTCATCTCGCCGGCTGACTGACAGTTTTCAGCAGATTGCACCATTCCGGCAAACTTCCACAGATCGGCCTCATTAACCTGATTCTGCTGCGAAAGGCTGCGACGTCTATCAGGTTTCTCATGTGAAGAATCGGTGTTTGATGGTTTTTAACAGGCCCACACGTCACCCATCAACACCCGAGGACCAGAGGACCAGAGGACCAGAGGACATCGCTGCTGGACGCGTTAGCCAGAAGTCCAGTGCCGTTACCGCCCTCCTCTTTTTATAACAGTGTAGTTTCAGGACCGGTGTGGTGAGTTCAGATGACCCGTCTCGCCCTCACAAAGGGTTCACACAAAGACAGCAAAGAGCATTCAGAGCCAGTGTTTAAACTACGACTACGAAACTTCACCTGACTTTCATCAGCATGGAGGAGGAGACGATGACTGGACTCACATCTTTGGCTGAATTCATGAAAATAAATTTAAACATTTGCACCTCTTGATTTAAAGCTCCACTGTGTAGTTTTTTAAAGTAATTTATGACCTCAGATCAGCGTCTTCATTCATAAATAAGTCCTCATTGGTGTAAAATGATCTCTGCCAACAATCTGGGAAGTCGTCTTTGGAAACAGTTTTCAGGGACTTTTCATAAAACTTGGCGGATGATTGGACAAACCATCTGTCCGTGAACGTCCATCACTGGCTAACTTCAACCAATCAGATCGACAGGAGGAGAGCGGCACCGTCAGTGGAGCCAGTTCATAAAATTAATTTCCTACCAAAGCCAGAGAAGAACGAAAAGCTGTCAGTGTCGTTCTTTGCTCTTCTTTCAATGAAATAAAATCTCCAGTTCTGATAGAACTGATGCTACAGCAGCAGCTACGCTAACCTGTGGTGGACCGTAGAACATCCGTAGCTGCCAGTAGTTCCTCAAAGAGGCTGATTGGCTCATAACTTGAAGCCTGGAGAGATGGATTTGTGTGATGTCACGGATCCAGCTGCGAGCTAAGCTAACTATAGTTAGCACTCTTATATCCAACAGCCTGGTTAGACTGACGCTGTGGTGGGTTTGTGTTCCGTTAACGTACGTAACATAATTATGTCACTTGTGTTGCATGAAGTGAGTTACATCACCAAACGACGACCGTTTGACTTCATTAAAGGTCCACTGTGTAGAGTTTTAGGTAATTTATGACCTCAAATCAGCGTCTTCATTCATAAATAAGTCCTCATTGGTGTAAAATGATCTCTGCCAACAATCTCACTTCTCCTCCTGAGGGAAGAATCACTTCTCTGTATTTCCATAGGACGGGCGAGCTCTACGGAGGCTTCCATGTCCTTCCGCTCTATAAAAAACGATGAACTGGTGAGAGGGACAAAAAGCTCTACGTGGTACAGATAAGGCTAAAGGCGTTTTCACTCAGAGCCAGCGTGACTGTGGAACGGAGAAGGAGCTTAGCCAGACGCGCTCGTCAGCTGCAGTTTGAAGTCTGTTTGAAATAACGTACCTCATCACCCGAAACTAAACTTGGTGAAGTGCTGTTTGAAGACATGTTGTTGTCACAGCTTCTTGAATCTTGACACATCCCGCCTGCCGTAGTTCCAACAGGCTGCAACGCATGTTTGATAACGCGAGGCGCTAGAGAGCAGTATTCGTTTGGATGCAGAATAACATTTAACCACCAGATGGGAGAAATAATTCCACAGTGTGTCTTTAAGGAGGGAGCCTGGGGGGGACGACTTTTAATCACTGTGCTACGAAGGCGGACAGCATCACCCTGCAAACACCGTCACATCAGGAGAACTTCTGTGGCCTGAAACGCTCTCCGGCTCTGAGCAGCGACACTTTCTTCGTCTCCGGCTGCTTCGACGAAAGTCAAAGTGTGAATGTGTCGGAGAGTGTGTGAGACTAAGAGAGAGAGAGAGAGAGAGGAGGACGGGGAGTGTGACTGGTTCTTTTGTCACGCTTTTTCTTTTCACCACCTCTCCTTTAAAACACACACACACACACACACACACACACACACACACGCCGCTCTGACCATTGTAACGAGGCCATTCTGGGTTTTTTCCGTCGTCCCTGGATTAGTTTCCCCGCTCGCTTCATTCACTGGCGTAATTGAAAAGATGAAAAGACTTTCTCGGAGACTTTGGAAAGTCTTTAGGTACCTAAGAGAGTGTGCAGAGTTCAGTAATGAACACACTAATTTGCTTTTGATTTGCATGAGACGTGCGTATGAATCTGAGAGAGAGGAAGGCGGCGTTCTCTCCAGTGTGAACGTCTGTAACAGGACGAGGCTGCGGGTTTGTTGAACACCTGTAAAACTAACACCTGGGATCAGTGCCGAGGCGTCAGAGCAGAATGAATACAGCCAACGTGACGTTAAACCAGAGGACACGTCACAGATATTCGAGGTAGTTATTATCAGGCTTCATCTGTCTGTGGTGTCTCAGAAAGGGGGTGTGACATCATGATGAACAGCTGAGCCGCACCTGTGGGTGAGTCGGGCAGGTGTTTGGCTCTGGATGACATCACCGTGCAGTATGGTGGCCCTCACAGCCACGATGCTTTGGCTCTGTTTTTGTTTAATGCTCTAAAGTGGAGACGCATCGACCGTCTTTACTCTGTAGGTGCATTTATTTCACCTGACTTCGGCCACGTTTATACGTAGCAGGGTATTTAGAGAAACGAATATTTCCCCCTTCGTTTTCAAAAAAGTTGTCATTTACATCAACCCGCATAAATACGCCGTCGAGCGCCATTCTAACTGTGCCAAACCTCTGGGCGGCAGTGTAGGGAGAAGGATGAAGCCATGCAAGCCAATCAGAATCCTCAGAATCAACAACAACGAATAACACGAGCGACTTCCTGTTCCTTTCAAAACAACGCTCACATGACGTTAAGCATTTTCTGGCGCATAGCCTAATGAGCGTGAGAAGCTAAAACCCTGTTTCTCCCAGCTGACACGACAACACGTAACCGGAGTTTTTAGAAATAATCGTTTTCTGTGATAAAAACGGGGTTTTCGTGTAAATGAGAGGCCAAACCGCCTGGAGATATCTGCGTTTTCCCTTCCTGTAAACGGGGCATTCATTCATCATGTCACTTTTCCGCCGCTCGCTCTCTCCTGCTTGACTACACAATCTCTACACATCGCACATACGTGTGTGTTCGTTTATTACAATGAGCTTTACTGGAGAAAAGGCTGCAGACAGGAAGTGAAATCCTCCTTCATTCCACCTTGCAGAATACGGTCAGTGTGTGACGGTACTGAGAGGTTGTTTCAGTGCCGTCCACAACTTTTGACGATGGACATGAAAAAAGAAATGTTTCAAAGTGTAGCGACCTGAACGGAACCAGACTGCTCGATGGAAACGAGGCTCAAGTGAAGTTGACGCTTCTAAAATAAGAAAAGCAGAGGCAGCGGATCAGATGAGGACGCATTGTTCGACAGTTGCATGTGAAGGAAAACACGTCAAACACGCGAACGCATGTTAGTCGGCATCACCCAGATGTGTCAGTCAGCGGAGCGAGGCAGAAAACTTCTCCCCGCTGTGAAAGCAGAGAGGCTGAGAGGCTTTTACATCACGTTCGTTCACCGTCGCTGCTAAATGTACGACACGCTGTACCGACTTCCTCAGGTCGGAACAACCCATAACTACAAACCTCGTCTGACACATGTGAGATTGTTTTCTTAATTTTTGTAAACTCGTACCAAACTCTGACTCCAGAACCGAGGTACGAACTGAGATAACTACTGTAACAGCTCTGCCAGTCGACCAGTTGTTGGTTGGCTCAGGAAGATGATTAATCCCTCCTGCAAAGTTTGGCTTGATTCAAACGTAGAACTCAGAGATAAATTCATGGGTCATTCCATGAAATCGGTGCCTTTTCAACTTTGAAAAGTTAAAATTTAAATTATATTTAATTGCTATTTTTTCAGTAGCCAGGAATTAAAGACAGTTTAAAATGACAAGAAATTATATTGTGCCATCTCAGCTATGGAATTTCATATTTTATAACTGTTTTAGTCAAGTCCTGTTACTGGAAAGGTAACAGGGTTGACAGTAACAGGGTTGACCATTTCAAGCTAATTTGCCCATTGCTAGCTAAAACAAATGTTAGCTAAAGCACATGCTATGTACTTTGAAAGGAAATTACATGTACATATTGATTATATTATGAGAAATAAATAATTGTTTGGATTTATATGTTAAAAAATGGTAACAGGGTTGACGTTGTATGCTTGTCCCCCTGGTTCAACCTTGAAAACACATCAAAAATAGCACATCAGAGATGAGCAAAACTTACTTGTCACTGAGCTGTTAGCATCCTGGTTCAGAGATGATGCAACCTCCTGTAAATCATGTCAAATCTAGAATGTGCCCTTATTTTGATAGGGTTTTTTGGTTAGGGTAACAGGGTTGACATAAAATTAGGGGACACCGATAAATTGGTAAATATTTATCACAATTAATATATATTTTTACCAAAAACACTGTTTCACAATAAGATCATACTTAAAACAATATGTAAATGTGAACATTTTAACATTTTGCCAACATTTTACAAATTAAAAGTCCTGCTGACGTACAACAACAACAGTGAGGGACAGGCCAAAAACCTCACCCTCATCAGCTTAAAAATCATTTTCATTATTTAAAATAATATTTAATTGATTTTAATTTGATGTTTTATTGAGGAGAGAAGACATGGTAATGTTATATTTTCAAATTACATCTTTGTTTGTTGTTACTGTAATTTTATGACTGATAATTTCTTGGGGACACAAAAGGCACCGATTTCATGGAATGACCCTCATCTTAAAATGGTCATCAATAACAAAATGAAGAGAGCGTCATCTGCTTTCCTAGACGACGAGTTGGGAGTTCAGATATGGTTTCTCTGCATAATAACAATGAGACGTTCAGAAAGCGTCTGTGAAAAGAGGAGTGACGGCTCTGAGAGTTGTGTGTGTGACGGCAGACACACAGCTTCATTTTCCATCCCAGCTCGTTGCTTCGGAGACGTTTTTCTCTTCACGGTGACTTCACTTCCAAACCGAATCGACCGCACGCAGAGAGAAGACTGACAGGCCTCCATCAGGAGAATATTAACCAGCCTCGTTAACAGCCGACCACCTGAGAGCACATCCTCCTCCTCATGATGAATACCTGTTAGAGGTACGACTCACCGAGGTGCAATAAGTTACTGTCACGCCGGGCGGGCGGAGCCTCGCCGCTGATCCCTGTGTTATTTAAACTGAACACGGAGAGTAAATGAGCCTGCAGGAAAGGTTACCGCCGACACTGATACACAGCAGAACTGTACGTCTCCGAGCCCGGGAGCAGATCTGACACACCGAGCTTCTGAAGAGTCGTTACCCATGACTGGGTCAGGTGTTATCATCCTTCACACACACTGACATTTAAATGGCTGATCTGACATCTGCTCGAGCTGCTCGCTCCACAAAAAGTCATTTCTTTCTTTGAATCTTCCTCTTAATTGTTCATGACAGAATGAGACTCATAGACTCTTTTCAGTCTCGATCCATTAACGGAACAAAGTCTGGAGCTTTTTAGTCAGTTTCACTCAAATGTTGATGACTTTTTAACTCGTCAAGGAGCTAAATCCTGCAGAGAAAAGACTCCCAACAAATAACAGCTGCTTCCACCAACATGAAAAACAAGAAGACAACAGACTGAACAACAGGTACGACTGCAGCTGTCACATCCATCAGACAGTTTGATTTCTAACCTACGCTACATGTTTCACGAAGAAGAAGTGAGTGAGGAACTGATTCAAACTAATCTGACCGACATGAACTATAATTGTTATTAAACGTATGTAACAAGCGTCTGCACATGAAGTTGAATTTCAGACACTAAGATGAATTTCACAGTAAACACCAGTCGGCGTAAAAGTGTCAAAAAACTGGACATATAAACACATAAACATATGAACTTAGGCAACAAGTCTCCATATTTATGTACAACATATAACGTTTCGTATGATGTCACCTCACTCATCATCGTTCCCTGTGTCGCAGGAACATCTGAGAAACCCGGGAGCATCTTTAATAAACATCAGCGACTTATATAAAGTACATTTGTCACAAGAAAGAAACCACAACATTTCACAAAGTTGACAAAGTAAGAAAAACAGCCAGTAACAAGCAACAAGCAAGTTTTTTCTGCTAATGTAATCATCTTCCTGTCTACTTTCACCTAAATAAAAGAAACATGAGAAAAATACATGAATTATTTATAAATTAGCACTATTTAATCACGTCCCTCAGTTTTGTTCAACCCCGTAACAGCATACTAATCCCCCCCTTTTTAAAAATAATGGTTCAGTCCAACTTCCTCAGCACCCAGGAAGTGACATCACTGAATATTTTCCCGCTCAAACTGCAAAGAGAGGTAAGTATTAGCATACTTTCTCACCTATATTTCATTGTTTTTATCGAACACTGTTACATGCATAAATGATATTTACTATTGTTTGGGAAAAAGCAAACAATTGTCTTTGAAAAATATATAAATTTCTTGTTTTCCTCATGCCATATGGTGCTTCATACCCAAGCTAATGTGGCTACTTTTAGCTAAAATCTTCAACCCCGTAACAGAAATGACTTTAAAACAACCTAAGTGACAAAGAAATTCCTAATAATGTTGGGGATTTCATGCCTAAAGTGGGAAAATGTATTTTCTCAGAGGTTGAAATAGTCCTTCATCAGATGCAGAAGACGAGACGAGAACCCAATGTGCACCGAATTCAGAGAATCACCCACCTGGGCTCACCTGGCCCTAACAACCCACATGAAGGTATACACACAGTCTAAGTGCTCATGTATAAGGAATATGGACCAGAGATCATCTGAACATGACTTGTGTCCTTTTTCTCTGTCAACACACTGAAGCATGTGTACATATATCAGGTTTCTGTGCAGCGCTGGTGTCGTTTACTCTGAGTAACGGTTATATTCTCTGCAGGAATCGAGTGGGCAGAGGAAAAGACATTTATTGGGTTTTCCTCCTGTGAAGGTCAATAAGAAGCTGAAAGCAGTGAAAGGCTGCAGACGACACACGAGTGATGAGCTGAGATCATCTCCGAGCTCCGTTTACGTCTTTGTATCACTGAAACGACAGATTGTGAAGCCTGTTTGAGTTTGATCGATGCTGATCGTCAACATGTGTGTGTGTGTGTGTGTGTGTGTGTGATGGGTCGATGACAGATGTCAAAAGTGACAAACTGCCTTAAAGGCACATGAGTGATGCAGATCTCTCTCCTGCCGCACTGTAGTGATGAAAACCTCGTGAAATGAAAATGATGAATTAGTCCTGCCAGGCCAGTGAAATCTAATCCATCTGTTTGTGTGACAACAGAGAGTTTAAATGTTCAGAAGTCTGACCTCGATCTGTCAGCGCGTCAGTCTTTATAACGGAAGAGAACAACAGATAACAACTCCGGTCTTCATCTGCGTACAGTAGTTCATCCCTGCAGGTAGAAGATCTGCAGCAAGGTAAAGGCTGCAATGTGCCTCCTTGTCTGTCTAAAAGGGAGGTGTAATATTCCTCCTTTTCCAAACAGCCTCCACTTTTCCTCCTCTGGTAGGCGTCAACATGTGACGTGACGTGAAGCAGGAAGTTGGGCGTGAAGAGAAGCAGGGCAGTTTCTGCTTTTCTCCCAAAATCCTCTTCCCGTTTAACATTGGGGCTTATGGGGCAGTTGCTGGAGTTTGTGTCGGTTAGACGCAGATAATTCAAAAACCGTACATCCTCCCGATAAAGTGGACACGTTGCCAGACAGAAGACAAGTGTGGCTACGTTCTTGGAAAATATCACTATTGTAGTGTGAAATCTGTGGCTAGGATCGTCATCTAAAGAAACATTTTCGGAGAGTTTTTTTCAGGCTCCCCCACTCTGCCAGTTGGTGCTGCGCGAACATTCCGCAATACACACTCATTGAAAATCCTGAATTTTTTTGAAATCACTCACGATCAATTAAGGGTCACCGTTCAAAAACTAAACATCGTAGAAAGAAAGTTCAAATACAACTCAAATAGATAAGACTTGTGCCTACATTTTAAAGTTTGAATGGTGTCTCTAGGTCAAAGTCTGCCAGAGCAGGAGATGTTTGAAAAACGTTGATGATTTTGCGACTTTTTTGACCCCGTCCCATTCATTCCTTATGGGACAGTTTTTCGCAGTTTTTCTTCAAAATAAGAGCTTTACATTGCACCCCATCGGAGTTTAGAACTGGGTTCTTAGCGGGGGGCTTTTAATTTGAAAGTAGCGACCGCTATTAGCTCGCCGCTACAACAACAAGCGGACAACCAAGACAGCTACAGAGAGCGAGGAGACGCTAGCATCTCCCGGATCTCAGCGGCTTTCCAGCTGCTCATCTTGGTGGATGAAGTGACGAACTGACTGCTGTGATCAGCTGTTTCCTGGTTTTAAAACTCCCGGCTGTGGGTGCGCAGCAGTGCACGTCATCCACACCTCCGCCCATCTCAGCATCTGCCACCACATTGCTGCCTCGGATTTACACAGCAATGGAGGCGCAAATAAGTGTAACGTTACCCTCCGAGGGCAAAACTGGTGGAACAAACAGACCACCAGTTTGCCGCCTTCTGTCTAAATCCACAGAGCGAGCCGCCAAAAGGACGGCAGATTGGTGGCTTACTGCCCAGAATAAAAACGGCTACTGTTAAGCAGCGTTAAGGTCGATTACTGCCACCAACCACAACAGAACAAGAACGGAAAGAATTGGGAATTATTTGAGACGTATTGTTTAAACCACATCATTATTTCAGTTTTCAGCCCAGTCGACAGGTTATGAAATTAGTAATAACATTCCAGCAAACTGCAGAAACTTCTGGGTTAGCGTCTGAACCGAACGTGGCACAACTACAGATCAAGTCACATGATTGGATGTTTCTGAGGACACGTGGGGATATTTTCCATCCGTTTCTGTGGCAACAGATCAGCTGATCATGGCGACCAAAACAGGTACTTCAGGCCAATACATGATGTTTTCCTCACTGAGAGATTTCTGCGGGTGAATGTAAGCAGATCATGAGCACAGTTTTGTGAGTTGTAGCATAAAGAAACGTTCAGTTTCCACTTATTTGTGGTTTTGCAGAAATGTACTTAATTAACATTTATTCTGGTGACAGTATCAGTCTCTGCAGTCGTGTACCACTCTACACTTTACTGCTTAACCATAATTTAAGTCACACATACCAGCGATCTAAATAAACCTGGCTGAGAAATTAATCAAAATAACGTCATGTTACTGTTGCTTGGATTGGGTAAAATTGTCTTGATGGGTCTATACTGGGCTGAGACTCATCCTCCATCCAACCAACACACAACACAGGTGAAAACATGACCTCGGTGGAGAAGACTAAACGGAGCGACAAACACAAAGGTCAGATGTCTCGTTGTTGACTGTGGTGTCCGTCCGTCTAAAGGTTTCGTCTGCAGCCTTTTAACCCTCAACAATAGGTGATGGGGTTAAAGTTCTGTCGCCTAGCAACAGAGGTCGCAGGCAGAGGAGCTGAATCACCTCCATCTGTGACGACGGCCTCTTTACAGTGAGACCTCCCGGGTCGGTCCAGGACAGAGCTTTGTTCTCCGGTTTCTGAGGAGACGTGAGGACTGAAATGCCGGAGTTTAAAAAGGATGTTTAATGAGCACGTTAAACGAGCTGATGGAGGTTTTTTAAAGGTGCTCCTACTCCTGCAAAGAACCCATGCTGTGTTTGACTGGAAGTGAAAGGAAGCTGTTCCAGTTCGGACCGGTGGTAACTGAGGCCTGAAGACGTTACGAGTCTTACTCCTGTCCCACAGGGTTAAAGGACAAATCTTTACTGTCTGACCTGACAGAATCTGTGTTTTCCATTTCTGTTCAAAGGTATTTGGTGAAGGTGAGGCCACATATTTGTTTTTTCACCCTTCCTCCTCACAGACGGCTCGTTCTGCAGCCGACTTATCAGGTGAACTTTACATCTCGTTAGGAGACAAATATCTTGACTGCATCACAGAGAGGAAAACAAAGAATCTTATACAAATGATCATAAACAAGAAGGTCTTCTTGCTCAAATAAAGGATAAATAATGTGGTAATTTTCATCTCTGCAGACATCCACTTTAACTTTTTCATGATTTCTTTCAGAGGATATTCACGATTATCTCTTAACAGTTATCGTGATAATGAAAACATTTCCCAGATCAACTAATTGTCTAATCTAACCAATTGAATCTTATAGAAGTGATCATAGACAAGAAGGTCTTCTTGCTCAAATAAAGGATAAATAAACGGTGGTAATTTGTTGATTTTGAGTTTAGATTCTGCAGACATCCAATTTAAGATTTCTTTCATGAGAGTATTCACGATTATCTCGATTAACGGTTATCGTGATAATGAAAACATTCCCCCGATCAACTAATTGTTAGTGTTTTTCATCACAATCTGCAATAAATTCTTTCATTGTTCCATTTCTCCTCATCTAAACATCAGTGAGATTCTCACTCTGCAGCGTCGTCGTCTGTTTGGATGCTAAATGATGTTTTCATGCGTCTCCTCTCACAGCGTCTCCACTGAGAGACACAGTGAATCACGTTGATCATTAAAGCTTCTGTAACCCTCACTTGAAGACTTGCAGCATTCAGCTGCGAGATGCCATAATCTCCTCTTCAGCCGTGCGTAACGTCGCCAGCCTTCATCTGTTCCCGTCCTGCAGAGCGTTCAGGAGTCTGCGCTGATCAAACACACGTTTGATTTGATGAAAACACTCTCGGCGTCGAGCGTTCACAACCCTCCTCGCACCTCTGCAACAATGAGAAGCCCCCGAGAGACGACCGCGCTGACACCGAAACCACAGAGGAAGAAAATATCATCTAATCCATTTTTAATAAGCGCTTTAATGAGGACTTTTTAATTAGTAGGATATTTGGTGATTGATCAGCAGTCATGCAGCACGATGTCCCCGAGTGTCAAACCGGGAGGAGGAACAAAAGCAGTAAATAAAGCTGTTATTAAAACCTTAAATACGTCTCACCGCTTCATTATTCAAGCTGCGGCTGAACAACAGCCGAGTAATTGAGCTAAATTATACAGTCCGGCTGACGGTGACATCACTGACGCTCACACCGAGTGATTCTGCAGGCGGGTTTCAAAAACGTCCAGTTAACATCTGACGAGCGTCTTCTTCTGTGGTTAAAGGGATATTCCGGTGTAAGTTTAATCCATGGTCTAACACACCGTGACACCGAGTAAGACTCCCCCTCGAGAGGTCAAGTTAGCTGACCGCTAGCTTAGCTAATTTTAGCAACCTCAGAAAAGACCGCACGATAACAATACACTGCAGCTTATGTCTCCAACTAGAAACCGCCATCAAAAAGCCACAATTAATGGTGAGAACAGCAGCAAACTTCAGCAACAGTACATGTACAGTCCCAGCACACAGTACGAAGCATCAAACATCTGCTAGCTTTGCTGGATTTGTATTAAAAACACAGCACAACTCACCCTCTCCTCCAGCAGCCTGCCTGTGTGGGGAAGCCCTGACGAGTCGATTACCGAGTGCAGTAGATTTCTGCAGCTCAAGGATGAAAATGTCTGATTATTACTCCATTACTTCCGTTATTTTCCCTGTCAGCTCTCGATAATAAGAACTGAGCATCCCATGTAAGTTTGGTGCTGTTCTCACCATTAATTGTGGCTTTTTGATGGCGGTTTCTAGTTGGAGACATAAGCTGCAGTGTGTTGTTATCGTGCGGTCTTTTCTGAGGTTGCTAAAACTAGCTAAGCTAGCGGTCAGCTAACTTGACCTCTCGAGGGGGAGTCTTACTCGGTGTCAAGGTGTGTTAGACCATGGATTAAACTTACACCGGAATATCCCTTTAACTCGCTCACAGACTGAGGAATGCAAAGAGTGTGAAGAGAGAGAGGGTTACCAAACACACACACACACACACACGCACATCCTCGTTAAAGTTTCTGCCCTCAAACAATAGAACTGGATTCGGAGCAATTTACTGGCAAAAGAAAAAGTTCACACACACACAGAAACACACACACACACACACACACACACACATTAATCAGTGTATCATTGCGTCTAATCTACCACCTGCTGCTTTAATCAACACAAAAGTTGCACACACACAAACACACACTGAATATATTATCTGTGGTGTGTCTGTATGTTCACAGCTTCCTGCAGTAAAATATAAAGAAACGACTCGACCTTCATATATTTCCTCAGATGTTTGGTTGACTTGTGAACTACAACTAAAATATTACTGACAATGTTCAAACCAGAGAAATCTGTAATTTTATCCAAGTAACCTTTCATCTAGTCGTTGGGTCGAGACGTCCGAAGGTGAAGAAGACAGTCGGCAAACGTGACTAAATTAACTTGTGTGTCAGGTTCATGTTTTCATGTTTCAGCTTTTTGTCAGTAATGGTTGTTTAATACTGAAGACAACAACTCCCATGATCCCACGCTGCGTCACAACATCACCAAACTATCACTGGCTGCGTTCGTGATCGCATGCACGAGACTTGAGAGGATCCGCCGGAACTCGTCAAGTTCCCACCACCTCAAGTCGGACACAGGTGCACTTCACAGACTTTGCACAAAGAATATGTCCAACCCACTACACTGACGTCAGAGACATTACCGAATGGTGTACAGATAGATAAGTAATCACAATGGAAGTCAACCAAGGGATTTTGTTTGCCAGCTGTAGTTTCATTGAAAACAGTCTGAAGCCCCTTTCCCTCATAACAAATTGGGTGACGAAGTGAAAGTTCACGAAGTCGTGTAATTTTATTAAGCATAGGAGAGGGCACGCCTCTTTGGAAGGAGGTATTTCATTTCTCACGTGGTAATTCTAACCAACTAGGGCAACGTTGAGGGGAGTGTCTCATGTCCGCACTTATTTGAGACCATCTGCACAGAAAAGCAAACGGAGGGAGGTACCCTGGAGATCCCGCGAGAGTTTAAAGCCATGTGACATGTCGCAAAGGGAAGTTATCACCAGCATTTCTGACGTTTTTAATCCCAGAATGCACGGTTATGCGCCTACTGTTTTCACAGCAGAGGTCACTTCCTGTACGTTTCAAACAGCTGATCTCAGCTTCCCACCTTCTCTTTTCACAGATTACAGATTAAACTTTCCACTTTGTTGTGAAATAAATACAGGCTCATATTTATTTCCTGTGTTCTCAATCAAAATCTGTTCCTGACGAACCCTCTGAGGATTCATTCATAGATTAATAAACCTTTGTTTCCACAGCCAACACCAACAGCTGTAAAAGTGGAGCCGTTCGGCTCGCTGAGCTCCACATCGGAGCCATTTATGCTGACTTTATATTCATCGATTGCCTTCTTGCAGCCGGCGAGCGGCCGCCAGTCACCGCTGATGAAAGCTTTCACGCCGGCTGAGCTGTTCTGTTCTGTGTGGACAGACTCCTCCGAGCCAAGTGTCAGCTTTTGTTCCCTTTTCCATCCGTGCAGCATGTCATCAGCGTCACTCAGCGCCGTTAACGCCCTCCACATTTCTTCCCGACTGACCCGGACAATCAGAGAGGAACCGAGTGACCTCGCCTCCGAGATACGAGAGGAAGGAGAGCAGATATAAACCGGGGTGAGGAGGACAGAGCGACAGGGAGAGGGAGAAAATGTGAGTGGAAAGTTTTCTTTCATGCAGAGAAATCAGAAAGAAGGATGTGAGATAATGGAGGAGTCCGATATAAAGACGCCCTGCTACGGTCCAAAGAGGCCGACCAGACAATGAGCCGCTAGTTAGCACAGCTCCTAAACGAGTGTGTGTTCAGCTCGAGGACTGTGGGCGTCCTTGGCTTTGAAACTGCGATCGGTCTACCTGAGACCGAGGCTTCACGCTCGCTGCAGCACTCGGCTGTGATCCCGACTTTAAACTGGTGAGCTCCTCTTTTTCTTTTCTGTCCTCAGACGGGAAGCAGAGAGGAACAGAGCACACAAGGACACAGATGGTCCAACGCTTTAACAGAGAAAACACTGTCTGTGTGCACGTCTGTGAATATAAGCAGAAGAGGAAGAAGAGGAATCCTCTTCATCTCACAGTGAATAATGGCTGAGCCCACTGTTACATGGAAGTGAACTGCACAGGAGCTGCAGAGAGTCTGAAGCAGCCTTCAGATGATAAATGTTGACCGGCTTCACTTTAATCTCCAGGGATCAACTGATGTCTTTGTCTTTAACTTTTAATAATAATAATAATAATAATAATAATAATGAAGAAGAGAAGAAAAAATAAGACAAAAAAAGAAAAGAAAGAGTGTCCTCTTAAAAAAAATCATTAAAAACGCCTACTGTTTACATGAGTTTTGTGGTGATAATAGTTCTAATCTACAACTGTTGGCTTACAATTTACCTTTTCCCTGTTTATTTGATATGTGGACAACATAACAAATGGATGGAGGAGGGTGAATCTGATGAAATAAGGTCAATTATATCAGGTATTTCATGGAAATTACATAACCCTTTAACTGCCTGCTCAACCATATGGTTGAGCTCATTTTGGGTCACTATATCTCAATGAGAGGAGTGCCTAACATGGTTCAACCTGGTTAAGCCATCTCTACCATTTGTTTGAGGTATGCTATGCTAAAGAAATCCACTAGAGGGCACTTTGTTTTGAAATAGTATTCTTCTTCACACCCCCTACAACGAGGAAGTCCGAAACACAAAAATCATCCGCGAGATGTTGACTGTTTTCAGTCAAAATTTGAAAGGCACGGATAGTTTTCTGACATATATGTGTTTTAGAGTCCTTACTAAACAGAATTATGTCACTTGATATCATCTAAAAACCTAAATTAAATATCAAATATTTTTTTAAAAACATGCTCAACCAAACGGTTGATTTGTCGCTTGATGGTAAATGTGGCAAATTAAGCTAATGTAAGTAAAATTGACTTTTTTGCTATAAAATAATAACTTATTTTTATTTATTGCTATAAATATGAAACATTATTAACATTATAAAACATTATAATTTGTTCTACAACTACTAGATGGACACTAAAACCTTCTATGGTGCAAGGCCGCGCACTCTTCTGGCCCTCGTACCAGAAAATCCTCAGGAATCTGATGGTGATCTGAGTGATAATTATGACAAAGTAGAGGATCCTGATTTTCACCCCACACAAGCAGGTGATGATGGAGACAGCTCCTTTGAATCGCTGAACAAAGAGGAGACAAGCAGAGCCTCTACACAGCCACCACATAAAAAGAGGAGAAAAGTTGTTTATTTCTTTATAAATTAGCATTTTATGAGATTTAATCTACTGTCCCTGGTATTTGTATGAAGTTCTGTACTTATACCTTTAAGTGACATCTCAACCGTTTGGTAGAGATCAATATTTTAAAAACCACAGGGTCTGTTGAAAAAAAAATCATTGATTGTTCTTATGATACACCTAAAGATAAAAGAAATGCAAAGAAATAATTTTTTCACTGGTTTCTTCTTGGTGGGGTTGTTAAAGGGATAATCCAATATGGCCGCCACCATATGACATCATAATATGCCAATTAGATGGGAAAATTTACTACCTAGATAAACTTTAGGTCATTCTCAATATTTGTCTCATTTACACTTTGTCTCTATCTCAAAGCACTTTCAAGCCAGAGCCTTCTGAAATTTAGATTTAGGTTAATTCAGCGTTACATTATCACACACACACAAGTGCTGCAGAGACGACTGGATGGTTTTGTGTTTTCCTCGGAGCAGCAGCTACAACACAGACGGGACGAGATGCCAGTTTATTCATTAATCTGGTTTCTAATGGAGACGTGAGCGCAGACAGAAGTGGTGCCAGGCTGCCAGACTGACTGCAGCGCCGGCTCGTCTTTATTGTCTCCCCGGAGAGTTTGTGTCCGGTGGCAGACAGAAACTGCAAAGTGAAAGCGAGGATGCAGGGAAATAATCTCAACACTGATGGTGTCGTTACTTTACAGCCATTACACATTACAAAAAACTCACTGGTTGTGCAGACCACAAATGTAATGTAATGTCAAACAAATGCACCAAGATATTTGTAATAAATAGAAGCATGTAGCATTTATTGATGGATCGATTGGAAAGGCTTGTGTTCAGTTTGGTTCTTCTGGTCTGGACCAAGACAGAACCAGGACTACAGTCATGGAAGCAGCTCGGTCCGTCTCAACATCTGAGGAGCATGAATGATGCTACATTTTGTGCCGGTAGATATTTCACAGGATAAGTGGAAACTGAAGCGATTACGTCCTGAGGATTCACACAAGTTGACTATACGACACATATTTAACCTCGAGTGGCCGCAGTCATTATTACCGCAGCAAAGGAGGAAGTCAGGTGACGTACAGAGCGAGAAGGATCACAGGACTGTTGGTGGTGTCACGTGTGAAAGCGGTTGTTAAAGGGATATTCCGGTGTAAGTTTAATCCATGGTCTAACACACCGTGACACCGAGTAAGACTCCCCCTCGAGAGGTCAAGTTAGCTGACCGCTAGCTTAGCTAGTTTTAGCAACCTCAGAAAAGACCGCACGATAACAATACACTGCAGCTTATGTCTCCAACTAGAAACCGCCATCAAAAAGCCACAATTAATGGTGAGAACAGCAGCAAACTTCAGCAACAGTACATGTACAGTCCCAGCACACAGTACGAAGCATCAAACATCTGCTAGCTTTGCTGGATTTGTATTAAAAACACAGCACAACTCACCCTCTCCTCCAGCAGCCTGCCTGTGTGGGGAAGCCCTGACGAGTCGATTACCGAGTGCAGCAGATTTCTGCAGCTCAAGGATGAAAATGTCTGATTATTACTCCATGGAACGCTCAGTTCTTATTATCGAGAGCTGACAGGGAAAAGAACGGAAGTAATGGAGTAATAATCAGACATTTTCATCCTTGAGCTGCAGAAATCTACTGCACTCGGTAATCGACTCGTCAGGGCTTCCCCACACAGGCAGGCTGCTGGAGGAGAGGGTGTCAAGGTGTGTTAGATCGTGGATTGAATTTACACCGGAATATCCCTTTAAGAAATAACGTTTTGTGTGTTGACGCTCTGAATGGTCCATTGAGAGAAGAGTCAACTCCTGAGAGTTCACCTGACAGGTGTGGCGTGTTAAGACTTTGATCAGCGTCGGTGTCCTTTCTCACTGTCCTAGTAAGTTTGTTGGTCTCTGTATTTGATTGGTGCGTATGTTCTGCCCACTGTTCCAGTTTCAGTGTAAAAGCTAAACTGTTGTGATAACTCTCATGCGCAGCTTTTGATTTGAATAATTTTGTGGTATGAGAGCATGAGAGAGTAAGTGCTCATCCTTTTTTAAATCGATTGAGGGATCCTAAAATTAACCGTGAGAGCTCCATTATGTTCCTGTATGGCCCTCATCGTTTTAATGGCGATGTTAAACGGCGGAGATCCGGCAGCGGCGGTGCACCGGGCCGGATGGTGGATTAATATTTTTGCATTGCTGTGGGGCGCTGATGGATATTACTGTGGAGATCATTTAAATATAACATGTTAGTCAGCGCGGTGTGTTGCAGGAGTGGGCAGGTGGTAGAAAGCAGCGCGACTGAACAATAAACCAAACATGTGAAGAGAAGCGGCTCGCTGCTGAACAATGGCCAGGGGATCTGCTGCCGAGCGAGCAGAGCGGAGAGAGAGAGAGAAAACAAGCATTGTTCTTCAGAGAGCTTCGACTCATCTGTTTGTTCGGCTCGCTCTGGGCATGCCCGCTGCTTCTTTACCTCGCAGGCATCCAGCTGACACCGCTATCCACAGCAAATAACGATAAGTGAAAGAGCCAGAGCCCCGGAGCCATGACGGCATCCTGCGACCCTGCAGCCGTCCTGCAGGAGGTTTTTAAACTCCAGTAGGAGGGTCATTCCATGAAATCGGTGCCTTTTGTGTCCCCAAGAAATTATCAGTCATAAAATTACAGTAACAACAAACAAAGATGTAATTTGAAAATATAACATTACCATGTCTTCTCTCCTCAATAAAACATCAAATTAAAATCAATTAAATATTATTTTAAATAATAAAAATGATTTTTAAGCTGATGAGGGTGAGGTTTTTGGCCTGTCCCTCACTGTTGTTGTTGTACGTCAGCAGGACTTTTAATTTGTAAAATGTTGGCAAAATGTTAAAATGTTCACATTTACATATTGTTTTAAGTATGATCTTATTGTGAAACAGTGTTTTTGGTAAAAATATATATTACTTGTAATAAATATTTACCAATTTATCGGTGTCCCCTAATTTTATGTCAACCCTGTTACCCTAACCAAAAAACCCTATCAAAATAACGGTACATTCTAGATTTGACATGATTTACAGGAGGCTGCATCATCTCTGAACCAGGATGCTAACAGCTCAGTGACAAGTAAGTTTTGCTCATCTCTGATGTGCTATTTTTGATGTTTTTTCAAGGTTGAACCAGGTGGGACAAGCATACAACGTCAACCCTGTTACCATTTTTTAACATATAAATCCAAACAATTATTTATTTCTCATAATATAATCAATATGTACATGTAATTTCCTTTCAAAGTACATAGCATGTGCTTTAGCTAACATTTGTTTTAGCTAGCAATGGGCAAATTAGCTTGAAATGGTCAACCCTGTTACTGTCAACCCTGTTACCTTTCCAGTAACAGGACTTGACTAAAACAGTTATAAAATATGAAATTCCATAGCTCAGATGGCACAATATAATTTCTTGTCATTTTAAACTGTCTTTAATTCCTGGCTACTGAAAAAATAGCAATTAAATATCATTTAAATTTTAACTTTTCAAAGTTGAAAAGGCACCGATTTCATGGAATGACCCAGGAACATGAAGCTGGAAGAGGATCGTGATGACGTAGAGACGATGTTAAACTCTCAGAAATCAATAACTCTGGTGTCCATGCAGCCTTTACATGCACGAGCAGCTTGTTCAGTGACCTCTGGTTCAAATGCCCAGCAGCTCAGTGTGAGGAAGCATCTGGACACTTTTCTGTTTTCTGAACACACAGGATTTATCTTCGGACTGACTTTATATCAGATATACCTCGTAGAAGATGCTCTGAGTATTGATCACTGCATTAAACAAATGTTAACTGTATCAGACTGCGTCGTATCGCACTGAATCATCCAGTGTTCAAAACATAAATCGTCCCTGAATCATATCAGAGCCCAGGTATCTAGATTTATATCGAATGCACATAACTAAAATCCCATCAGCAGTACAGATGAAGGTCTGAACCCTCTCTGACTGCAGGATCCCATCAGGACACATCAGTGGGTTTTACTCTTCTGCAAGCGGTGATCTAAATGGAAACAGCACGGTGGAATAAAAAGCCTCAGCGCTGCCGTCTGATAAATAAATAAATAAATAAGAGAAGTCAAAATGTTTGTGTCCAGTCAGCTCTTCATTCTGCCTCCAGCTCTGTTATCTGAGCAGCGCTGACAGATCAGATCTCCAGCGTCGGTCCTTGGTTTGATTCCCAGACGCTCGCTCGCCCGTCCTCCTGAGACCGTCGAGCCTTCGTCTGCGTCGACAGCCTCAATTTCCTGTTGGAGTGTTTATAGAAAACACTCGAAGCGTCCGGCTGTGTTTGTCTGATAGCGACTCGTCATCAGCACCTGAAGATCTGAGTCAAACTGCTGCTCGGCTTCTGCAGCCAAAAACTTTCCTCTGAAAACGGATCCTGTCACCACGTCTCTCTCCGTCTACGTGTAGGTGTGTGATGCTCAAAAACTATATTAAAAGTTTAAATTGTGTCTAAAGCCATGCTAAAGGCAGGAACAGCTGTTGGATCGGTGATTTTGCCCGTCTGGTAGATTGTACGAGCTTAAAGCGACGTCCAGCTAACGAGTGACCATCACCAGAGACACCAGAGACAGTCGGAGCACGTTTAGCATTTCTCTGTAGCACGTAGCTTGTTAAAGGGATAGTTGGGGTTGTATGAGGTGTTATCTCTACTCAGTAAATGACCGTCAGCTCTCCGCCTGTGTGGAGAACATCACGTAGGGCAGGCAGGAAGCAGAGCGCTGAACGACGTATTTGAGCCACCTAAAAATCTGTTGAAATGTACGCTACATTTTGAACATTTTGGTGCTTTACATTGTCTCAGACAGCCGCTAGAAGTCCGACCCAAACAGCTGATCTGCGGCCTAATACAGTGCTGCAGGCAGAGCTGGAATATGGACGCTGTGCAGTTGCGGGGCCAAATGAAAAAGGCTGTTTGACGGCAGGAAAGCGCCAAAAATGTTCAAAATATAGCGTCCACTTAAACGGACATATATTTTTAAGGTGAGCCTTCTTTCAGCTGGGTCATTCCATGAAATCGGTGCCTTTTCAACTCTGAAAAGTTAAAATTTAAATTATATTTAATCGCTATTTTTTCAGTAGCCAGGAATTAAAGACAGTTTAAAATGACAAGAAATTATATTGTGCCATCTCAGCTATGGAATTTCATATTTTATAACTGTTTTAGTCAAGTCCTGTTACTGGAAAGGTAACAGGGTTGACAGTAACAGGGTTGACCATTTCAAGCTAATTTGCCCATTGCTAGCTAAAACAAATGTTAGCTAAAGCACATGCTATGTACTTTGAAAGGAAATTACATGTACATGTTGATTATATTATGAGAAATAAATAATTGTTTGGATTTATATGTTAAAAAATGGTAACAGGGTTGACGTTGTATGCTTGTCCCCCTGGTTCAACCTTGAAAAAACATCAAAAATAGCACATCAGAGATGAGCAAAACTTACTTGTCACTGAGCTGTTAGCATCCTGGTTCAGAGATGATGCAACCTCCTGTAAATCATGTCAAATCTAGAATGTACCGTTATTTTGATAGGGTTTTTTGGTTAGGGTAACAGGGTTGACGTAAAATTAGGGGACACCGATAAATTGGTAAATATTTATTACAATTAATATATATATTTTTACCAAAAACACTGTTTCACAATAAGATCATACTTAAAACAATATGTAAATGTGAACATTTTAACATTTTGCCAACATTTTACAAATTAAAAGTCCTGCTGACGTACAACAACAACAGTGAGGGACAGGCCAAAAACCTCACCCTCATCAGCTTAAAGATCATTTTTATTATTTAAATAATATTTAATTGATTTTAATTTGATGTTTTATTGAGGAGAGAAGACATGGTAATGTTATATTTTCAAATTACATCTTTGTTTGTTGTTACTGTAATTTTATGACTGATAATTTCTTGGGGACACAAAAGGCACCGATTTCATGGAATGACCCAGTATGGCTAAAATACATCTTGCTGCCGGTTCTGTTCTGACGGTCATCTCCTGCAGGAATCCCACTGACTGGAGATATCACCTCATTCAAAAGACCCCAACTGTCACTTTAAGTTCAATCAGACTTCTGAGGTTCACTTTGAAATATCAGCATGTAGGTGGAATATAACTGAATGTTTCTACCTCAGATCTGATCGTCATCGTTTTGTTTTCTCCCGTTCATCGCACCATCATCTATAATTGGATTGATCTTCTCCAGCTGTGAGCGGATCTTCCATCTATCGTACATCGTGCCACAGAATGGAATCAATAACACAACTCAGATGTTTTAGCAGACGAGTTCCCGCTCATTCAAGTAGAAAACACGACACACAAAAGAAAAACACCAACATTCAGCGCCGCTGGAGATGAAACCAAAACTGCTGCGACCTAAAGATTCACAGGTGATGTTACAGTGAGTTACATGATGTTTACCTTCAAACACAAAGCTCCCAGTGATGCACACACACACACACACACACACACACACACACACACACACTGATGCTCGACTCCCCGTGGCTCCATATAGCTCCTCATGAATATTCAGTGTGACGGGCCCCAGATGTAACGTCAGGCAGAACTGGGCCAAGTGTTTATAATTGAAGAGTTCCTGAATCGAAGGTCTTCGCTTGTAATATTTATGAGTTTAATGGTGTGAAACAATAATTATTTCTACGGTGATAAAAGCGTCACATGATCTCTGTTGGACTCAGATGTTAAAGGAGCAGTCCGTAAAACTTCTTCTTCTTCATCGAGCACCAACTGTGAGCCGTCACGACCCTGTAAAGTGTCTGCGGACCTTCAGGTTGTGTGTTAGCGTACGTACAGCGCTGTTCCTCCCCCTACGTAGCGTATACGCTGGTGTGTTTGCACTGTGGTCTCTGAGGGAACAGAGGACTGTTAGATCTCTGCTCTCCTGCTGTTTTCTTTGTGATTCCAACACGAGCCGGAGAGAGTTGAGATCTCAAACACGACGAGCAGCACGTGTAGTTTATTATTAACGTATCTCCTTCAAATAGAAGCCGTTCCTATAGCGACTTCACGGAGAAATCAGCCTGCATTGTCATTTCTCATGTGCAGAAACAACAGAAGACAGAGTTCAGTAGTTCCTCAGAGTGGAGAGCACACACTGCTGGGATCTTCATGAATAAAACCTGGATTGCGGAGTTTAGCGGTGAGCCCGGCTTCTCGAGCCAAAACACACAAAGCGTGGTGCCGACGAGCATGAATGGCTTCGTGATTACTGCTGTCAGCCGGCTGTCACTCACAGGCCTCTGCGTCACGCTCGTTTAGATTAAAGCGGAGGAGAAGAAGGTAGCCGGGCCGATGTGCATGTACAGAGTACGAGGCGGCGGCATCGTCATTGTTGTGGGATTCATGTTCAGAATAGATGCTTTAATTGAAATTGGGGGCAACAATGACCCGACTCTGCTGCATTAATCAGCCGCTGAGGTTATAAAGTGACACTGTCAATCCCACATGTTGTCATCCTGCATTGTCAGACACACACAGAGTGTCAGAACGTGTCAATCACAGGTTCCTCACTCCTGTGACAGCTGCCATGATCGGCAGCCGGGTCTGATAGAAGTTTAGTGTTTGTACCGATGATTAAATCTCATCCCGACCGTCACAGACGTCTGTGGACTGTCAGCGCTGAGTCCACTCACAGTTTTTGTTCGTCCAGAGTTTGACTGACAACTTTCACACCAGCCTGCATAAATAACAGAAACACAATCTGTATATATAACTAAGTTCTGAAGGTTAAGAACTTAAATCATTTGTATAAGTTAAAGGGATATTCCGGTGTAAGTTTAATCCATGGTCTAACACACCGTGACACCGAGTAAGACAAAAAAAAAGGATGAAAATGTCTGATTATTACTCCATTACTTCCGTTCTTTTCCCTGTCAGCTCTCGATAATAAGAACTGAGCGTTCCATGGAGTAATAATCAGACATTTTCATCCTTGAGCTGCAGAAATCTACTGCACTCGGTAATCGACTCGTCAGGGCTTCCCCACACAGGCAGGCTGCTGGAGGAGAGGGTGAGTTGTGCTGTGTTTTTAATACAAATCCAGCAAAGCTAGCAGATGTTTGATGCTTCGTACTGTGTGCTGGGACTGTACATGTACTGTTGCTGAAGTTTGCTGCTGTTCTCACCATTAATTGTGGCTTTTTGATGGCGGTTTCTAGTTGGAGACATAAGCTGCAGTGTATTGTTATCGTGCGGTCTTTTCTGAGGTTGCTAAAACTAGCTAAGCTAGCGGTCAGCTAACTTGACCTCTCGAGGGGGAGTCTTACTCGATGTCAAGGTGTGTTAGACCATGGATTAAATTTACACCGGAATATCCCTTTAAGAGCAAAAACAACCCAGGGTGAACGAGAAGTCATCGAGTGGCCAGCGTTCAGGCTGCGAGGGATCCCGGTGCCTCCTGAGTTTATCCTGATTGAACAGAAGGAGTCTTCAGTCAGGTGAGATGAATCCACTGAGGATGTGGATGAAGCTCGCAACAAGTGCACATCAGCATCGTGTGGAGCGGAGACGGAGGGATCGGTTAACCTCCCAGGAGCGACAACCCGAACAGACGAGCTGAATCATGTCGCTCGTCAGTCAGTCAGTGTGAGTGCTGCCCAGGAGCACATCAGCACCGCTCCCAGTACAGAAGGACATAAATCATCTGAGAGCACAAGTGAACCAAGCAGAGAAGAAGAAGAAGAAGAAGAAGAAGAAGAAGAGTTTTTTTGTTTGTTTCAGGTCAGAACAGCTGCAGACGCCTCCGACACACACACACATCTATTCTGCTCTCGTCCAGAACGACTTCATCTGAAACTGACAATGAACGACGCCATCCATCTCGGCCCGACACGTATCGACACCGGAGCGGCGCCGATCCATCTCGCGGTGACAGTTCTGTGTTCTGTGTCGTCCCTTCCACTTCAGACAGCAGGACTGTGTAGCGGCATCACTCCTGACACGATGATAACAGCCCGTCTGCGCCCGGCGGCGAGGAAAAGGCAGAATTGCAGCTGCTAACCTCAGAACAACCTGCTATTTTCAGGAGTCAGAATCGATGTTGGAGCGTTTTCATCACACAGATCTTCCTCTGTGTCCCACAAATAATCCAGTATCAGGTCGAACGATGACACAAAGTCATTTTTTAGTTTGTAGTTTGCTGTGCACTCGGGGCCGTTAACTCATTTTGCGTCCAATAAAAGCATCATGGATTTATAAAAGGAGGAGTGTTTTTCTGGGGACCTCATGAAGAACACGACTTTATCCACTGGTTTGGATGAAACTGGGTCATATTTCATGGAGAATATATTTCAGCTTGTTGCTAAAGTGCCTGCTACCTGCTGCTAATCCAGTAATGAAGGAGACCAGGTACAGCACGGAGGTGATTTATAGACTTCCTGCAGTAACCGCTAACTGCTGCTGATACAGCTGCTGCTAGGAAGCAGGCTCGGTTAGCCGTGCAGCTAAGTTAGCGGCTCTATTTGCTGACTCTGTCATCAAACTGCTGCATGTGAACACTGTGGAGAAGCAGAAACGTGCAGTAACTCTGCTACATCACCTGGATGGAAGTAGGTCATGATATAGAAGATTCAAAAAGTAAATGTTCAATAAAATGTAAGTTAAGGCAAAACTCTCGCCAAAATGCAACCTAGGGTTTTTCTGTGAATGTTCCCAAGTCAAACGTGCGTTTAAAAGCATAATTACGATGAAAGTGCCACTTTAAAGATTGACCGTATTTTCGTTTTTGGGTTAAAATCATGTTCAGTGGGAGCGCGAGGGGCAAATACTATGATAGCATCAAAATATTCATATTTTTAAAACACTAAGACGGCTCGAGACAACATGAAACTGTGCTCGTAGTATCACCACCCAGCTGGCACTAGACGTCAATTAGACGTCATAGAGACGTCTAATTGAGACGCCTCCGGCGTTGAATAGACGTTAGTATTTAGTTGAAAATGAAAATCGGGTTAACGTCTGAACTTAACGTTGGTCCGACGTTGGATATCAGTTATGTCGGCTATCTTAAGTCAAATCAACGTTGTTGATAGATGTTGTCCAGACATTAGAATTTTGTCATCAAAAAGGTCATTATTCAACGTCACAGTTGTTTAGTACAAGACGTCTGACACACGTTGGGTTTTGGTTGCCAGACACCACAACATAAAAACAACAAAATATTAACGTCATTTGACGTCAATATTCCAAAAGATGTTGAAAGTAGATGTCAATGGACGTTGGGTTTTGGTCACCTGACGTCATGACTTGAATCCAACCAAAGACCAACGTCTATTGACGTCCGGTGCCACTTTTAGAATTGACCGTATTTTTGTTTTCGGATCAATCACCAGGGTCTCTACACATGAACTCGAGCATTGAGACCAGTGTTTATTTACACTGAGTTTACTAAAAAGAAACTCACTTTACCAGTTGTTTTTACCGGTCGCTGCCATCTTGCCAGTCGAGAAGTGTCGACCTCCGACTCCATATGAGGCTCCTTTTTCAGCTTCAAGGTCAATACTGTTTTTCACTAATGACAAAACAACGAATTATCCGTGCCTTTATATGGAACTAAGCTTTAGGAGCTTTCCACCTTTACTCTGCTCCCTGTTACGTTACACTCGGGATCGACTCTTCTCGACTGGCAGGACGGTGGCGAGCTGATATACAGCTGAAGTGAGTTGTTGTACACAAACAATGTTCTCAGTGCTCGAGTTCACGTACAGTATAGAGACCCTGGTGATGCTAAAAGGAAAGTTTGATATCTGTGTCAAGCCTTCTTAGTGTTTTAAACATATTAATATTTTGATTCTATCATAGTATTTGCCCCGAGCTCTCCCATTGAACATGATTTTAACCCAAAAACGAAAACACAGTCAATCTTAAAAGTGCCGCTTTCGTCGTAATTATGCTTTTAAATGAAAGTTTGTCTCGGGTGCATCCACAGAAAGACTCTGAGCTGCTTCTGGCGAGAGTTATGCTTTAAGCTATCGGAGCGTGAACAGAGACTTTGTTCAGCTGACGTATCAGATCAGATACATTTAATGATTCATTCAGGATAATAAAGCTGAACAGCTGTGAGCTGATCTCATCTGTGCAGCTCTGCTGATCCATTTAGCCGGAGGACGACTGAGAAACAGAGCATGAAACTTTGATACGACATCACAAAGTCGACTCCTGCTCCTCCTGAGACGGAGCGTCGGATGGTGAACGTGTACGTTACGTCTCCTCTAAAAGCTCAGCTCAGCGTGTTTGTGTCAGAACGTTGTCTGGAAAACATCTCCAGGTGTAACTTAATCATAAAGGAGATGTTTTTTTAAAGACTCTTTCCATAATTAACCGTGTCGTCCTCGTTATGTTAATCAGGCCTCCTGGTTTCTTTACGATCGGAGCTGCCGGGACTTTTAATCCCGAGCTCGTCTGAAATGGGATTAGGATGTTTCGAATGGACCTTTAAAAACCATCTGGGAGACGTTTTCTCTTCTAAAGTCGTTTCAGGGAGTCGGGAGAGGTTCAGACATTCAGCAGGTCTGCAGAGCGCTCAGATGATCAGACTGTGGAGAGCATGTGAGGATCTCCAGACGCCACACACGTGTTGTTATACTGACGGAGCGTCCGATGTCACCCAGTCGAAAGTATTTCAGATGTTGTTTGCCAGCTGATTTGCAGGCACAGTCACAGAGGCTTATCCCGTCAGACGCTGAGTGCAGGAGGACTTTGTGGTCCGGCTGCCGGTCCAGCACACAGCTGACACTCGGTCACACTCAGATTCAAACCAGTTTAAGGTTTCTGTTACACTCCAGCAGCTTGTTTTCAGGCAGGAGGAGGCCGAGGAACGACCGTAGAGTCTCAAGATCGCAGAGGAAGTCCTTCTTTGTAAATCTTTCCTCTCGTGAAACACCCCATCAGTTCGAGAAGTTTTCTGTGATAACTTTACATTTTCTTTGATGAGCTCTAAGGGCCCCCACACACCGGCTCTGACGTCGGACGTCTGAAGCGTTCGGAGAGAGTCAGACGAGTTCGGGAGCTGCTCTGTTCGATGTGTTCAGCTGCGTCTGATCCGACTGATCATGTGAAGTCGGCCGTCTGAGGTTGGACGCCGTCGGATACTCTGATTGGTTGTTAGCTAGCTGTTCAGTGACCATTCTGATTGGCGGTGTGGCGGTGTGCCAGCGAATCAGCGCGGCGTGTGGGAGGGGCGGCGGAAGTGACGACGGTAAACAAACCACATAAACAGAGACGGCACAGAGTTACAAACAACACTTCACCGTTCGTTATTTTGGGGATAAACCAGCGTATGTTTGGAAGCCATGGCTGTGTGGACCGAGGACTTTGAGGAGCAGCTGGCTGCCCTGGTGGAAGAGAGATCACCGTAATACGACATCACGCAAGTAATGCCGAGCTAACACTGTGTGTGCTTTGTTCTGATAAGCTACGGTCCGCACTCCGTTCTGTCATTTCCTGTTTTTATGTTTTGGGTGACTGGCACGAGACTAGCGCCACCCGAATGTTTAGGAGACTTATTGCATCTCACACAGGCGCAGAACGTATACGCTGCTGTGTAGCCGGGGCGGTGTGTTTCAATGTGACTTTTCTACCGAACGGATCCGACAGAGTGGTCGGAGAAGGAAGTCGGATAAGGAAGACGTCGGAGCCGGTGTGTGGGGGCCTTAAGATGTGTATTGTTTGCATCATCCTTCATTCATCCTAACATTCCTCATCGAGCTCTTTTGTGAACTAAACCAAAAGAAAAACCTCCCAAAAATGTTATGAAGCAGTTTTTTTTTTTTTTTATGCTGCAAGACAGAAGCTGATAAATCCATAAACGAATCTGAATGCATCTGCTCGGGGAAAACATGGCCGCCTGCAGCAAACTCGAAGACTTTAATCAAGCCAGAATGAAAATGTTGACTTCAAAGTCACAACACAAATGGACTGTGTTGGACTTGTTCATGTATCACAGCGTTCCCTCCTCGCTGCAGGGCCTCACCTGCTCATCAGGACCGATAACCATTCGTACGTACTCACGCCGATGGAGGAGCCACTCGGAGCAAATTGGGGTTTGATACTTGAACATGTGGGCAGCAGGAGCAGGGGATCAAACAACCCACCCTCTGATTGATCGAGGAGCTCTCCACCTCCTGATCCACCGCCGCCTCCCAGCAGTCGAGTTTCTGTTCCTGAGTTCAGCCGCTGAATGTTGGCTGAACATTTTGTGCAGAACCTCATGACGTCGCAGTGAAGTTGACGTCCTAACTTTATCATGTTATCCTCTCAGGTCACATGTGCACAGAGCGTTTTTTTCACGAGCTCCAGCATCTTTTTTCAATCATTCCTAACGAGGAGCGAGTCCTTTATCGTCCTCTCCTGAAAAGCTCTGGTGACATCACCATCGCTCTTTTCTTTCTCCTGGCATCTGCGATAATATTCACCACATTTCTGTCTCCTATGGATCCTATCATCACCCACATCCTCCTCGCTCTGAGGTCAAAGGTAAAAAACAAACTGATACCGACCACAGAGGATCCGTGTCCATCACACAGCAGCGCTCGTTAGGAAAGTGTCAGAGAGACAAATCAAATGTGATCCTGTGACATCACAGTAGCGGCTGCTCGATTCATGGAAAAAATCATAATCACGATTATTTTGGTCAATATTGAAATCACGATTATTTAAACGATTACTTTTCCTGAGTTTGGAAACATGATGCATTTATCAGCATTTCTCATAAAACAGACGAGCTTTGTGTTTGATTTTCAAAAGTGACTCGGATGTTATAAGATTGTTGTGCTGGTGAGATGTGACTAAATTCAGCTTATTGCTATGTACATGACGAAGGCTAGAAGGTCGTTTTCACTCAGAGCCAGCGTGACTGTGGAACTGCGAAGGAGCTTAGCCAGACGCAGCTCGTCAGCTGCAGTTCGAAGTCTGGTTGAAGTAACGTACCTCATCACCCGAAACTAAACTTGATGAAGCTGCTGTTTGAAGACATGTTGTTGTCACAGCTTCTTGAACACTAGCGCATCCCGTCTGCCGTAGTTCCAGCATGGCTGCGTCGAATGCTCTGAAGGCGAGGGACTGAGATTGCAGCATGCGCGTGTCATGCAGAATAATCATTTAAGCCTACTAGATGGCGAGGAATAATTCCACAGTGTGTCTTTAAGAAAAATGTCAGAGAGACAAAACAGCTGTGTGGACACGGTGTCTTAATTATCAAACTTTTGTACATTTGTAACAAATAACAGATGTGTCCTGTGACGTCACAGTGGTCGTGAAGTTTAACCACCAGAATCTAATCAGATAATCGTTTGTGCCAAATTTGAAGAAATTCCCTCGGAGCGTTGTTGAGATGTCTCGTTCACAAGAACAGACAACCTGAAAACATCACGGCTCTCGTACACAACCATCATCATATCTAACAAATACTTCTACGTATTTCAACTCTTCAGTATCAATTCTGTGATGATCAGAGACGCCGAGCAGATCGAGGACAACACAACACAACACGAGGATGGAAGCTGTATATAAAATATAATCCATGGTCGTGACAAATATAATTCATAAAGCAGTTAAAATATTTGTTCTTGCAAATCAAATGTTTTACTTTGAACGAAGCAGACGATGAACGTACGTGTTCTCTCCGTCTGTTGTTTGATTTACTGATGAATCTTTTTATATGTACAAATGATTATTGATTTAATCTCCTGATTACTTTTTCACTTTAACAATAAACGGTGCAGTTTTATGAAATGAAAACTATCAACATGCAGATTAAATCTTCTTGTTTTGTCAGATAAGAGAGAATATTCAGCTCACATGTGGCCTTTCTCCCTCCACAAACAAATCTAATTATCCATTGATTATCTAATTAAATCTAATTAATAACTAATCGTTTCAGCTCCACGCTGATGGATCGTATCATGTGAGCTGCTCTCAGAGGAGGCTGACGGCTTCACAGCCTCCAGCAGCATATGGCAGCGTCTCCTGTTCCCTTTGTGACACATGAGGTCTGCAGACAGCGCCGGCCTTTGGACACATTGCTCTCGTACAAACGGGCCGGCAGCCACATGGTCGCGTCCATATGTGTGCAGACACACACACACACACACACACACACACTTTGTGTTGTCAGCGACAGCCTCAGCCGAGCTCTGTTATCTGCACGGTCGATCCGATCCTGTGCTGTCAGCTGAGCGCGAGCGGCGCCGGTCGGCCTCATTACACCCTCAGCTGCTCTGAGCGGCGCCGCGTGGAGCCTCGCTCCGTCTTAAACAGGTTCACTCAGATTAATGAGTGGGCTGCTCGCAGATTGGCTTCTACTTAGAGAGGGAAGTGGGATCTGATGAGGTGCTGTCCCAGTTGTGAAGCAGCACGACCTTGATTCAGCACCGACATCAGCCTGTAATGTGGTCGGATTGTGTCTCAGAACCCATCGGCCCGCTTTGAGGACGTCAGATTGCATCCAAACACAGTTTTGACGGTTTGAGTAAATTGCACCCGGGTCATTCCATGAAATCGGTGCCTTTTGTGTCCCCAAGAAATTATCAGTCATAAAATTACAGTAACAACAAACAAAGATGTAATTTGAAAATATAACATTACCATGTCTTCTCTCCTCAATAAAACATCAAATTAAAATCAATTAAATATTATTTTAAATAATAAAAATGATTGTTAAGCTGATGAGGGTGAGGTTTTTGGCCTGTCCCTCACTGTTGTTGTTGTACGTCAGCAGGACTTTTAATTTGTAAAATGTTGGCAAAATGTTAAAATGTTCACATTTACATATTGTTTTAAGTATGATCTTATTGTGAAACAGTGTTTTTGGTAAAAATATATATTAATTGTAATAAATATTTACCAATTTATCGGTGTCCCCTAATTTTATGTCAACCCTGTTACCCTAACCAAAAAACCCTATCAAAATAACAGTACATTCTAGATTTGACATGATTTACAGGAGGTTGCATCATCTCTGAACCAGGATGCTAACAGCTCAGTGACAAGTAAGTTTTGCTCATCTCTGATGTGCTATTTTTGATGTTTTTTCAAGGTTGAACCAGGGGGACAAGCATACAACGTCAACGCTGTTACCATTTTTTAACATATAAATCCAAACAATTATTTATTTCTCATAATATAATCAATATGTACATGTAATTTCCTTTCAAAGTACATAGCATGTGCTTTAGCTAACATTTGTTTTAGCTAGCAATGGGCAAATTAGCTTGAAATGGTCAACCCTGTTACTGTCAACCCTGTTACCTTTCCAGTAACAGGACTTGACTAAAACAGTTATAAAATATGAAATTCCATAGCTGAGATGGCACAATATAATTTCTTGTCATTTTAAACTGTCTTTAATTCCTGGCTACTGAAAAAATAGCAATTAAATATAATTTAAATTTTAACTTTTCAAAGTTGAAAAGGCACCGATTTCATGGAATGACCCGCTGAGCTCGTTCTCTCTGATGCCAAACGTCAGGGCCGGGTAACGTTTCAGCGTGATACAGAAACTGGCTGTAAACGGTTCACGTGACTCCTCGGAGGCACACAGAGGGTTCTGGAGGGAGGTTCTCCGGGCCGAGCGCTCCGTCTGCCGCTCTGCTCCCAACCAGACCCAGAAACATGTCCCAGTGTTCCAGGTCCAGTTCATCGTATCTCATCAGAAATATTTTAAATACGAGCGTCGACAATTTACTCACTTTTAAAATCTCCTCTATAAAACATGAGGTGTGTCAGTGAGGAGGAGACGCTGACGTTTCCTCCTGAAGCTCAGGAATAACGGATCGTTCTGAGCTGCAGAACATGTGAAATGACACCAGTTTAATTTCCTTCACACAGGAGCGTGAAATATGAATTTCAGCAGTCATTTCTGGGTTGAACGACAAAGTACAAAGCAACTTTTTACACATTAATGAAACTAAACTGAGGAAAGATTTGTAATTATTTTTGTAAATGTCACCGATTACAGTCTAACTCGTCCTGTGTGTGATGGTCCAGCATCTCTTAGCATTAATACGCTCGTTCTGATCCGACATTAACGTTTCCAACCAGCGAACGATGTCTGAGAGTCACAGAAGACAAATAACGTTGAGCATCACTTCACTTTTAGCAGGTAAGATGTCAAAATATCCTGGTACGACCCGACGCCTCCCTCCTGCTCTTCACCTGATATTTTCACATCGAATGCCGTAAATTCAGTTTTTCTTCAGTCATATCAGTGACCAGGATCGTTGGAACAGTGTAGAGATGAATCAAGATGGTTTTAGTGAATTTTATTTTGTTTCTGTCGAGTTTGAATGACGTGTGCGTTATACCGGGAACATTACTGTTTCTGCAGAAGGAGTCTTGTAGCTTTGGCGAGAGTGATTTTCGTCTGTTTCTGGTCGAGCAGAAAGGATCTTACTCTTTCTGTGATCTGACAAATAAACAACCAGTTTAACTGAATGTTCAACCTCGTAGCCAACACCAAACTGTTGATTTTCAGGCCTTGGCTGAACAAAGAAAATGCTAACGTAGCGTTGCTCTCTTTGCGTTGAACTGTGGGCTAACGCTAAGCTAACATAACCTACGTTGGGACACGTGGTGGAGGGAGGCAGAGATCAGCAGTGAGCGAAAAATAAATACATTTAAAGCTCCACTGTGTAGTGTTTTAAGTAATTTATGACCTCAAATCAGCGTCTTCATTCATAAATAAGTCCTCATTGGTGTAAAATGATCTCTGCCAACAATCTCACTTCTCCTCCTGAGGGAAGAATCACACATTGTGACGTGAAGCAGGAAGTTGGGCGTGAAGAGAAGCAGGGCAGTTTCTGCTTTTCTCCCAGAATCCTCTTCCCGTTTAACATTGGGGCTTATGGGGCAGTTGCTGGAGTTTGTGTCGGTTAGACGCAGATAATTCAAAAACCGTACATCCTCCCGATAAAGTGGACACGTTGCCAGACAGAAGACAAGTGTGGCTACGTTCTTGGAAAATATCACTATTGTAGTGTGAAATCTGTGGCTAGGATCGTCATCTAAAGAAACATTTTCGGAGAGTTTTTTTCAGGCTCCCCCACTCTGCCAGTTGGTGCTGCACGAACATTCCGCAATACACACACATTGAAAATCCTGAGTTTTTTCGAAATCACTCACGATCAATTAAGGGTCACCGTTCAAAAACTAAACATCGTAGAAAGAAAGTTCAAATACAACTCAAATAGATAAGACTTGTGCCTACATTTTAAAGTTTGAATGGTGTATCTAGGTCAAAGTCTGCCAGAGCAGGAGATGTTTGAAAAACGTTGATGATTTTGCGACTTTTTTGACCCCGTCCCATTCATTCCTTATGGGAAGTTTTTCATACGGAGGCTTCCATGTCCTTCCGCTCTATAAAAAACGATGAACTGGTGAGAGGGACAAAAAGCTCTACGTGGTACAGATAAGGCTAAAGGCGTTTTCACTCAGAGCCAGCGTGACTGTGGAACGGAGAAGGAGCTTAGCCAGACGCGCTCGTCAGCTGCAGTTTGAAGTCTGTTTGAAATAACGTACCTCATCACCCGAAACTAAACTTGATGAAGTGCTGTTTGAAGACATGTTGTTGTCACAGCTTCTTGAATCTTGACACATCCCGCCTGCCGTAGTTCCAACAGGCTGCAACGCACGTTTGAAAACGCGAGGCGCTAGAGAGCAGTATTCGTTTGGATGCAGAATAACATTTAACCACTAGATGGGAGAAATAATTCCACAGTGTGTCTTTAAGAAACACATCCGTTATTTTGAAAGTTGGCGTCAGGGAACATTTCAGATTTTGAGGTTACTGGGAAGCACGAAGGGAACAAAATCTGCCTCACAACAATGAAATACTTGTTGTTGACAAAAGTCTTGTTACCATTAGACACAAAAACATGTGGAAAAAGGTTCCAGGTTGAAAAAAATACAAAAAGTTGCCCTTTAACATGTGAATAATGATCAGCGCAGCGTTAACTCTGATCACTCTGAGCTCGTTATCGAGCCGATCCAGCAGCCTGTGTTTACCGAAACAACATTAACATGATTCAAAAAGCTGCGACATGAAATCAAGTCTCGCAGCAGAAGAGACACAATGAGTCTGATGACTCACACAGACACACACTTCCTGTGCATCACCTTGGTGGCACTGAGTGAACGATACAGATCATGTGTTTGTGCAGCTTTAAACCGTCTCCTCGTGTGTTTACAGTCAGATAATAACCGCGATCACGTGACGAGCCTCCGCCTCGCCGACTCTTCCTCTTCGCCTCCCTGACTCATCACTCACCGTGGACGCCGCCGTCCCTCCGCCCGTCTCCACACATTGCTCATGTCTCTGCAGACGAGTCGGTGTAAAGAGGCCAACACACAGCGGAGTTCCTCCAAATTGAGAGGAGTCTAAATGGAGCGTAATAGGCCATCCTTCTTCTCCTCGCTCCGCTTTTTATCTGCTCCGTCACTCGCTCAGTAATCCTCGCCGCTCAGCCAGCGACTCAACGCTTATTTCCCCGAGAAGCAGACGCGTGACAATTAATTAACTGAAGGCTTGGTGGGTTCTCATCACTCATTCCTCCTCAGATCATCGTGTGTGTGTGTGTGTGTGTGTGTGTGTGTGTGTCAACAAGTTGCAGGACGTGAGGTCAAGGTAAACAACAGATGCCGCCTCGTGTCCGGAGCTTCACGAGGTGTGTCGAGGTGTGTTGGCTGCACAGGAGACTCCAGAACGCTCAGAGGACGACAGATGGACTTTTATATAAAAATACATAAATGCACATTAGACCTAAAGCGATGTGAAGCCTGTTGTGAAGTCGAGCTGACAGAGATTTTAACGTGACGTAAAAGGACGTCCTGCTGGGAGCTGAAGTTTGCGACACGATGCACTAAACTGTGACACCGTTTAGAAACTTAGACACACAACATGTAACATGTGATGCTCTGGGTCTCAAAACAAGCCGGACCATCTGCTTCTGGTCCGACGGGACCAGAGCTCAGAGATGACTTTCTAACTTCTGGGATTAAAAAGGTGATTTCTCTTCACTCCTGTTGATCGGCCTGACTGCAGCTGGAGGGGAAATGGACTTTACTTCATGAACGTAACGTTACAGAGAGGAGAGAGAGAACCAGAACCAGAACCAGAGTCTCTGCTGCGTGCTGACTTCACTCAGAGGCTGACCTGAATTATACAACAAGTAGTTCCGACCGAGCAATCTGATTGGTCAACAACACATTTTGACCTGCTCAAACAGCATTACAGCTCACCTGACTCATTACTCAGAGTATTACTCCGCCAAGTCTGTGACATCATCGTGTCTCCATGGCAACATCGTAACTGTCAGAGCTGGAGCAGGAAACGGCAGAAAAATAAGCTACAAAATGGATCAGTTTGTTGTTAATTTTGATTTATTTGGCGTCTCAGTTTGGATGAATGGATGGAGGAAGATGAGAAGAACCAAATGACAAAAAAGGAAAGATTTTTTGGTAAATAAAGTGATAAATCTGTAACTTCTCTGTTCTTTATTATTAGATAATAATGAGATAAAAATGAAACAAGTCCGAGCTGAGTATTTTTATTATTATTATTATTTAGAAACGTTATTTATTAATCATGAAAATAAATCACAAACCACCTGTCAGCTGCCAAAATCACATTTATAGAATAAAGTGTCCCGTTTTCATCCAGCGGGCTCGAGCCTGTTCCCTTCGCTGTGAGAGACTCTATTGTTTTATAAAAAATATAAAAGAAAAAATCTTTGTTATAACTTGGGCGAAAAAAATAAGCATTTTCTGTTTATCTGTGCAGTTTTGATTTAGGTCGGGAAATTCCAAGACGGCGATAAAACATTACCGTCAGCTCAGAGTTCACTCATCTGGGACTAGAAAATCCTTTCTGTTGCTCGGTCGTTACTTAAGCAATATTACCCTCGATAACTAATACCAACAAAAATAAAATATATACTCAAAATATATCCATGTTGATGGACAATTTGCTCTCAAATTTTAAAGTTTTCTGCGAGTGTGTGTCGCGTTTCCATGGAAACACATGGGGTCTGACTAATAACTGAAACAAAACCAGCCCCGTCAGTTACTCTTATGTGTAATGGAACGTAGTTTACCACTACAGCAAGTAGTCCGACCCATAGCAACGACCTAGCAACGGAAAGGATGAGTGAACTCTGAGCTGACGTTAATGTTTTATCGCCGTCTCGGAGTTTCCGACCTAAATCAATACTGCACAGATAAACAGAAAATGCTTATTTTTATCGCCCAAGTTATAACAAAGGTGTTGATTTTTTTCTTTTATATTTTTTATAAAACAATAGTGTCTCTCACAGCGAAGGGAACAGGCTCGGCCCGCTCGGTGAAACAGGACACTTTATTCTATGAATGTGACTTTGGCAGCTGACAGGTGGTTTGTGATTTATTTTCATGATTAATAAATAACGTTTCTAAATAATAATAATAATAATAGTAATAATAATAAATCTCAGCTCGGACTTGTTTCATTTTTATCTTATTATTATCTAATAATAAAGAACAGAGAAGTTACAGATTTATCACTTTATCCATCCATTCATCCAAACTGAAAATAAATCACAAACCACCTGTCAGCTGCCAAAGTCACATTCATAGAATAAAGTGTCCCGTTTTACCGAGCGGGCCCAGCCTGTTCCCTTCGCTGTGAGAGACACTATTGTTTTATAAAAAATATAAAAGAAAAAAATCAACACCTTTGTTATAACTTTGTTTCAGTTATTAGTCAGACCCCATGTGTTTCCATGGAAACGCGACGCACACTCGCAAAAACCTTTAAAACTTTGAGAGCAAATTGTCCGTCAACATGGATATATGTTAATGTTAATATATGTTGATTAATTCAAACATCTGCACTTAACTTCTGTGTGGTCACACTTCCTTCCTCACTCTCCTGGAAGATATAGCAACAGCTGAAACACACAACTTAACACCACATATAACAAAGGAGGTCGTTTTGAGACATTAATTGCAGAATTATTTCCTTCAGTTGATTCCTTTCCTGCCTCTCTGAACCTTTTTCTGATCTGGTGACTCATCGACAGGCTCGTTTCTCACTGACTTCCAAACGAACATGACCACAACACGACTGTTTTAAGTGCCTCCAGCTGGTTTTCATTTGTCCCGACATGACAACACGCTGCTGTGTAAATCACCACAGAAGCAAACACGATGCGATCAATCAGCCGATGTCGCACGCTGAGCTGAATCAAACAAATCCCATCTCATGTCATAATCAATTTAGCGACCGCGTGAACAACTCGATAAAAAACACGTCCTTTGCTTTTCGTTCACCTCTTGTTTTCTCTGACGTCCTCTGACATCAGCAACCAAACGTGATGTTCATGGAAGATAAAGACGAGTACAGGAGGAGGAGAGGGCATCATCGCACGGCTCGTAAAAAGGACGAATCCCTCTACAATTATTTCAGTATAATTTACACGCAGCCTGCAGGTTGATTACATACAAGATATTCACACATCCTAAAATAACTTGTATCACCGGGAACTTTTACCTTTTCTTTCACACGCTGATGAAATGTCAGGAAGGAACGAAGTTATGAAAAACTAGATGACGCCCAAATCAAATTAAATCTCCTGTTCAGCCAGAGTGCACATTATAATCATACAGGCTCCAGCTAGCTCCTACACATCTGCATATATTTCCACCTTCCTAATTGATTTTTACTCGAATGCTGCAGAGACACAACTAAAATGAATATATAAAACTCAGTGATACGCTGTCGGAGGAGTTACCCACCACTCAACCTGAACTCTCAGTACATGTTCAGTTTAAGAAAACACGCTGCGGTTCACCGAGTGCAGAAGAAATGTAAGTGCAGGTGATGATTCACCTGAAAGCTCTCTGAACGGAGACGAGAGGAGTGTCGACCCCTCAGGTTCACCGACACAAAGCAAACCACTTATTCCCAAAGACAAATCTATCAGAGCGGATTCTCACACTTTGTCTCACAGGTGAACTTATTCTGCAGGAGAAAGGTGTGAAACTCTGTTGGAAATGAGCTCCTAAATCCGAGCGGAGAGTCTGCCAGACAACAGAGAAGGTAAATCCACCCGCGGTGCCAACCGACGCCGTCTACCTCGCCAAGTGTGCCGAGGCAGAGACGCCGGCGTGCCAACCGGCACAGAACGGAGAGCTGCTGCCGGCAGGACGGGATGTACGACTCTAACATGAACAGGAAAGCACATTAAACACATTTAGCTGCACAGTGTGAGTTCTAACATCTCCGAGCATTATTCTGTCAGTTCATCGGGTCAGATCTCTGTCTGGTTCTGGGCCCGATCGCTCCCTCGTTTCCTCCTCTGGTCAATAAACAACAATAACTGTACGTTACATCCATCATCAGAACAGAAGAGACCGTCACGACCCGGCGATTCTGTCGAGTCACGGCAGGTTAAACTTTCTATTTTAAACTCCATTATCATTTATATTGTGTGTCAGTCCATCCAGAGTCCGTCTGACCCGCTTCACGGCCCGTCACCTTCACTGAACCAGACTACTGTCCTCCTCACCGACAACAACGGAGCGCTGCATCTCCTGGATTAAAGGTGAGGAAGGCAAATTCTGGAGAAAGATCGCTGAATGTTGAGCTTATTCCGAGGTCGACACTTCGGGTCGATATCTTTCTCCAGAATCGCTGCTCCGACCTTTAACCCGCCCATCCTCATCAGAAAAAGGTCTATATCAGTCTAACTCTGATTATTATGACACAAGTTTATGTTTCCAGTCAGACGGAGTGACCTCTAGTGGCTGCAGTAATTACTACGGCAACAAAGGAGGAAGTCAGGCGAAGTAGAATAAAGAGCGACAAAGTCTTCAGGTGGAGGAGGACGGGGATCGATAGAGATCCAGTGAACTTTGTGTGGCAGTGAATGAAGAAAGACAAATCATTTTTGTCCCAGTTGGTCGTAATTAAAGTAAAATACCATCTACTTTTGTTTTAAACCTCAGTGAACTGCATCACGTCACCAACATGGCCGCCAACTCGGCACAGAAAAAGTCTTAAAGACACACTGTGGAATTATTTCTCCCATCTAGTGGTTAAATGTTATTCTGCATTCAAACGAATCCTGCTCTCTAGCGCCTCGCGTTTTCAAACGTGCGTTGCAGCCTGTTGGAACTACGGCAGGCGGGATGTGTCAAGATTCAAGAAGCTGTGACAACAGCACGTCTTCAAACAGCACTTCATCAAGTTTAGTTTCGGGTGATGAGGTACGTTATTTCAAACAGACTTCAAACTGCAGCTGACGAGCGCGTCTGGCTAAGCTCCTCCTCCGTTCCACAGTCACGCTGGCTCTGAGTGAAAACGCCTTTAGCCTTATCTGTACCACGTAGAGCTTTTTGTCCCTCTCACCAGTTCATCGTTTTTTATAGAGCGGAAGGACATGGAAGCCTCCGTAGAGCTCGCCCGTCCTGTGGAAATACAGAGAAGTGATTCTTCCCTCAGGAGGAGAAGTGAGATTGTTGGCAGAGATCATTTTACACCAATGAGGACTTATTTATGAATGAAGACGCTGATTTGAGGTCATAAATGACGTCACTAACAAGACTGTTGGCTGTAAATACGTATTTACACAGTCTGATATTTCATAGGTTTGATGACAAACTGAGACTAAATTGAAATACATCTCATGGGATCAAGAAGTTATCTGACTCTCTGCGTTCATCATCATGCAAAGCTTTTCTGAAATAAGGTCGAACTTTCACTCAGAAGAAGCTGCTCATGTCCACACACCTGTTGTTTCAAGATTAAATTTCATAATAAAGGTCTTTGAACATAAATGTCTCAAACGTGAAGAAAGAGGATAGTTTGTTTCTTTTACAGGGTCGGGACAAAACTTCGAAGGGACGCAGACGGACATGAAACCATCTGAGAAGTCACTTTTCAATTACAACATCATAAATGGAAAAATCCCAGATAAAGATTGTAAAAAACTCTTCAACAGCTTTTCGTCCACTGGATTTTTTCCTTCACATTAAAACTTGACGTGAAGGTTTTTGGATTTTAAACCAGCTCTATTTTGGTTACAACCAAGAAAAACTTCCATAATTAGTCAGCGTAGTGCGGACGAGGCCTCGGCGCTGGTTACTGGCTTCCTTCCTGGCTTCCTGGCCTTCGGAGACGCCGACTTAATGAGATTCTTGAGCCATTGACCCTCCAGTCGTGAGGCTCGTCTCTAACCTTTCTGTGAATGCCTCTCCGTGCGAAGCGCTCATAACACATACACAATAATTGTTATTGGCACCTCGAGAGTCAGACAATAGCTCGCTCCGGCCTCTTTCTCTGCCTCTCTAACGACGCCGAGGCGCCGAGCAAACAAATGAAAAAGGGGCTTCAATAATAGTCCGAGTGATAAAACCGTCCTCCCTTTGTGTGCCGGCTTCAGGCCTCCATCAGGCCGCCGATAAGACCGGCGAGCGCCTCACACATCTGCGCCTCGCATCTCACTCCACAATGGCGTCGGTCACAAAACCCACACTTGGTCTCCATTACACAAATGTCACACCTCATCCCGCGTCCACCGCTGAGATTTCTGGGAGATCCAAGCCGAGGTCTGTGCTGCTGTTTATCTTATCAATTTCAGAGGCGGGATTGGATGAAACGGGGGAGAATGTGTGTGCTTGTATTTGCAGCACATCACCAGACACACTCTCCCGGTGTTAGGTGCCGTCCTCTTTTTCCGCTCCGGTGTCCTTTTTGGTGTGAAATTGCTTTTCTTCTTGCTCCGAACCGCTCGAGCATCTTGATCCGCGAGGAGGCACAATCCACTCTGCCTGTTAAATGGCAGAGAGGGTGAAAGCAATCATCAGGCCTCATCTCAATGGCTGTGTGGTCGCCCCAATTAGACGCGACGATGAGGCAGAAAACAACGAGAGACGGAAAAACGTGGAAATACTGCAGATGCAACCGCAGAGGAGTCGCTGATAACATTTGTTTCGCTGAGGGGAAACAAATCAGCCGATTGCTCAGACTGAACGATACGAATGAATATTGTGCATCGACTCGTTTCTGCTTTAAGCAGAAGGTGCGTACGTTCAACGCGACGTTCATTTTTCTCTGACATTCTGATTGAAACACTCGAGATGAGAAAATAATGTCGACGTGATTACAACCATCAGCCGAAAGTGTCATCAACGATCCGTCTGTCATCACAATCAGCAGCAGTCATAGAGTCGAACATCAGAACACGAACAAATCTACACAAATCAGAGATTACAGGTTGTGATCGGTGCGAGGATCTGACCCCAGACCAGCCGTCTGCAGCAGGAAACAGTCTGCCACAGTGTGAAGATCTTCATAAACCTGAACTCTGCACAGCGTCAATAAAACTTAATAAATAATGAAAGTATTGAAATTATGTCAGAAATGAAAAAACAGAGGGTTTTGAGATTTTTATGAACAAAAGCACTAAGAAATCAGAAATATTTTCTTTCTTTGTTATTTTTGAGTATCTTCAGATGATCAATATGTTCAACAGCTACACAATAATATGATTAAAGATACTACTTTGCACGACACGTCACGAGTTAGATCGATCGATTTAGACAAGATCATGTCAACAAAACTCTCCCACAGTCCTCTGCTCATTATTATGACGTTGTGATGACGTCATCGCACACATCCAACCAATAAGACGCGAGGCGAAAGCCACAACTTCCGTCTGCATTGAGAACGAATGCTGAAGCCATCGTGGTTTTTCTTTTAGATCAGTCTGAAGGATCGTGTCAATAACAGTCTTCAGGGCCAGCTGAGGGCTGAGGGTTAAGGAGGTTTTAATGTGATTAAGACAGAAACCAAACACTAATTAAACACTGATTATCTAACAGTCGGAGCAAATACAACACAAGTAAAATCCATCAGAGCCCAGCCGACAAGCGAGAGGCAAAGTAAAATAAATTCTTCTTTATCTTCCTCCACTACAGAGACGAGCGGACCTTTATTTTGACAGAAACTCTGATCTCAATCACTGATTCAGTTTTTTTGTCCGATTCATTCTGCTGTCAAGGAAACTGAATAACCTCCATCCTCCTGTTGGGTTTTAAAGGGAAGCATCTGGGTTTCAGTTCAACACCGAACAAAAGAACTGCGAATAGCAACGTTCAGTTAATACAGAATGAAATTAACAGTTTCTTGTGATAAAAAGAAAAACTCAGAGCAGCACAGTGGCGACATGACTGTTGGAATATGTGCTGTACAGAGCCGTTACAGGACAGAGACTCAACAACACTGCAGATTTTCAACCAGGTTTGTGTCTCTATAATGTTGGTAGTAAACGTAACTGAACATCGTTAACCTTATCTTTATTTCTCCTGCACTCATTCCTGATGACACTCATCATCACTGCCAATAGGACGAGTACTGCCAGACAAAGTCCTCACAGTCTGTCCTCCAGGAGAAGTTCAGATACTAAAAACAGACTCTGGTAAATGTAGAAGTACTGATTCAGCTTCTTTACTCCAGTAAAAGTAGAAGTACTGATACAGCTTCTTTACTCCAGTAAAAGTAGAAGTACTGATACAGCTTCTTTACTCCAGTAAAAGTAGAAGTACTGATACAGCTTCTTTACTCCTGTAAAAGTAGAAGTACTGATACAGCTTCTTTACTCCAGTAAAAGTACTGATACAGCTTCTTTACTCCAGTAAAAGTAGAAGTACTGATACAGCTTCTTTACTCCAGTAAAAGTACTGATACAGCTTCTTTACTCCAGTAAAAGTAGAAGTACTGATACAGCTTCTTCACTCCAGTAAAAGTAGAAGTACTGATACAGCTTCTTTACTCCAGTAAAAGTACTGATACAGCTTCTTTACTCCAGTAAAAGTAAAAGTTCTGATACAGCTTCTTTACTCCAGTAAAAGTAGAAGTACTGATACAGCTTCTTTACTCCTGTAAAAGTAGAAGTACTGATACAGCTTCTTTACTCCAGTAAAAGTACTGATACAGCTTCTTTACTCCAGTAAAAGTAAAAGTACTGATACAGCTTCTTTACTCCAGTAAAAGTACTGATACAGCTTCTTTACTCCTGTAAAAGTAAAAGTTCTGATACAGCTTCTTTACTCCAGTAAAAGTAGAAGTACTGATACAGCTTCTTTACTCCAGTAAAAGTAGAAGTACTGATACAGCTTCTTTACTCCATTAAAAGTAAAAGTACTGATACAGCTTCTTTACTCCAGTAAAAGTAAAAGTTCTGATACAGCTTCTTTACTCCAGTAAAAGTACTGATACAGCTTCTTTACTCCTGTAAAAGTAAAAGTTCTGATACAGCTTCTTTACTCCAGTAAAAGTAGAAGTACTGATACAGCTTCTTTACTCCATTAAAAGTAGAAGTACTGATACAGCTTCTTTACTCCATTAAAAGTAAAAGTACTGATACAGCTTCTTTACTCCAGTAAAAGTAGAAGTACTGATACAGCTTCTTTACTCCAGTAAAAGTAGAAGTACTGATACAGCTTCTTCACTCCAGTAAAAGTAGAAGTACTGATACAGCTTCTTTACTCCAGTAAAAGTAGAAGTACTGATACAGCTTCTTTACTCCAGTAAAGTAATAGAGTACAGGCTCTGACATGTCCTCAGAGTATCAGAGTAAAAAGTCTCCCTCTGAAGGACATCTGTGGTCAAAGCTAACTGAAGCTCACGTCATATTAATATAACTCAAAGACTATTAAAGTTAAAGGTAGAATCAGCAGGATTTGTCCCAGCTGTTCCTGAACGCACCACAAAGACAGCTGATTGTTGAGTCTCATTCCCAGGACGTCACATAGACACATGTTGGGTTGTAAAGCGTCCCGAGCAGCAACAAAGAGAGAAAATCAGAAACTCTCTGCAGATACGAGACACTAACACGCCTTTTCTCCACATTCCAGCCTCCCTCTCTGTCTGTTCACGGCTTCTTACGTCTTTTACGTCTTTGTCTCGTCTCGCTGCGTCTGCCGAGCGTGATGTGCTCTGATAGGTCGACATCAGTCTGTTTTGAGCCTGTTTTGAAGCTGTGAGGAGGAGAAAGTTCAGATGTTTGTGTTCAGATGTAGAGAGGAGAAGACACAGAGACACTCAGGTACAAGTACAGATACCTGAAACATCTACTGAAGGACAGTAACTAAGTACTTTGTCACTTCCCACCTCACTGACGTTTATTATAAGGACATTACAAGTATGAAAAGCGTCTCCACACAGGAGCTCGCCGTGTTCCTTGTCACTGTTCAGATGTAAAAGTCAGAATCTGTGGACGTCAGCTGTCAATAACATTTAAAATTCACAGCAGAAAGGAGCAGAGAGGCTCCGTCCTCCACATGGACTCCTCTCAGATCCGATGTGGACTGACTGAGATGTGGCTGGGAATAAATCTCCTCCTCTCCTCCACGCCTCCCCTGCATGCCTCGGCTTGAACGGGAGTAATGAGTCCTCCTGACTGAGAGAACAAAACCAGAGCAGCCATCGTCCCCTGATCAATAACTGTCACCACGGACACCAGGGACCAAACAACCGTCTCCCAGAGGCTCAAATCTGGAGACGAGTGTGTATATATGTGTGTATACTATGTACAATGTACGCACACTTCATCTTTTCCCCCGGGTTGCCAGAAATTGTGGCTTATTAGGGCTAATTGGCTTCTTTACGGACCTCCAGCTCATTATCTGGCCACTTTCAGCACCTCCAGCTCCTGCAGGGTCTGATTTAGCAGCGTGTGAATGTGGGAACTGTTCCCAACCTCTCTGTAGCTCTGACATTCATGGTGCTGCGCGACTAAATTCAAATTATCTCACGACTTAGCCGGCTTAAATGCCATTTTTAAAGTGTGAATTCATGTGCTGTTATTTCAGACTAAAAGTCACATTTACACTGTGAGCCGGGTTAAAATACTGTAAAGGGATTTACAGGAAACTGTGCACACAAACACTGTTACAGCAAGGTAAAGGCTGCAATGTGCCTCCTTGTCTGTCTAAAAGGGAGGTGTAATATTCCTCCTTTTCCAAACAGCCTCCACTTTTCCTCCTCTGGTAGGCGTCAACATGTGACGTGACGTGAAGCAGGAAGTTGGGCGTGAAGAGAAGCAGGGCAGTTTCTGCTTTTCTCCCAAAATCCTCTTCCCGTTTAACATTGGGGCTTATGGGGCAGTTGCTGGAGTTTGTGTCGGTTAGACGCAGATAATTCAAAAACCGCACATCCTCCCGATAAAGTGGACACGTTGCCAGACAGAAGACAAGTGTGGCTACGTTCTTGGAAAATATCACTATTGTAGTGTGAAATCTGTGGCTAGGATCGTCATCTAAAGAAACATTTTCGGAGAGTTTTTTTCAGGCTCCCCCACTCTGCCAGTTGGTGCTGCGCGAACATTCCGCAATACACACTCATTGAAAATCCTGAATTTTTCTGAGTTTTTTCGAAATCACTCACGATCAATTAAGGGTCACCGTTCAAAAACTAAACATCGTAGAAAGAAAGTTCAAATACAACTCAAATAGATAAGACTTGTGCCTACATTTTAAAGTTTGAATGGTGTCTCTAGGTCAAAGTCTGCCAGAGCAGGAGATGTTTGAAAAACCTCGATGATTTTGCGACTTTTTTGACCCCGTCCCATTCATTCCTTATGGGAAGTTTTTCGCAGTTTGTCTTCAAAATAAGAGCTTTACATTGCACCCCATCGGAGTTTAGAACTGGGTTCTTAGCGGGGGGCTTTTAATTTGAAAGTAGCGACCGCTATTAGCTCGCCGCTACAACAACAAGCGGACAACCAAGACAGCTACAGAGAGCGAGGAGACGCTAGCATCTCCCGGATCTCAGCGGCTTTCCAGCTGCTCATCTTGGTGGATGAAGTGACGAACTGACTGCTGTGATCAGCTGTTTCCTGGTTTTAAAACTCCCGGCTGTGGGTGCGCAGCAGTGCACGTCATCCACACCTCCGCCCATCTCAGCATTTGCCACCACATTGCTGCCTCGGATTTACAGCAATGGAGGCGCAAATAAGTGTAACGTTACCCTCCGAGGGGCAAAACTGGTGGAACAAAACAGACCACCCTCTGTCTAAATCCGCGGAGCGAGCCGCCAAAAGGACGGCAGATTGGTGGCTTACTGCCCAGAATAAAAACGGCTACTGTCGCAATGATTTAATCTACTAGATACGATCCTCCTGGTTTACTGTCGTCTCCAAGGCTCAATCCCATTTCCAAGTTTTACCCCGACCCTTGAAGACCCTCATACATCATCATCATTCCTAACATCCCGATCAGCTGTGGTGATCCAGGTATCATCACAACGCCTTCTGCAATAGGAATTGCAAAACATTTGTCACTGAGCTGAGCAGTGACGGGCAGCAGCGTCTCACAGCATGATTGTTTTCAGCGGTCGCTACGTGTCACAGAACGATTTCACCTCAAAATAACAGCCTTAAAATCATTTTAACGCTTGTTTCTGCTCTACGTAACTCCGATGAGAGAACAGCACCGGCTATCAGTGATTTTGGTGAAACTGGAACAAAATCTAATGTCCTCCGGCTGCTCTGCCTCAACACTCTGTGACTAATGAACATTTTCTGAAAGTGATGTAAAGCTGCTGTTGCTACAAGTTAGCTCTGTCGCTACAAGTTAGCTCTGTTAGCTGAATGTGTTGACGTCTACATCACCATCACAGCAGCTTTCAACCTTCGACAGGAGGGAGGTTTACAGGTCCGGAGCAGGAATGGGCACCAGAACAGAACCGGGCTCAGCGGCCTCTACGCTCATCATGACAGAAGCTAAGACGAGACCGAGCGAGAGGCAGAAGAGTAAATGTCAGACTGGCTTTAAGTCGATGGCGACAGCCGTGATCTCCTCACAGAACAAAGGCCAAGCACACACACACACACACCAAACACACACACACACACACACACCACACACACACAGCGAACACACAGCAGCAGAACATATAGAACATGAATTATTAATGCGCCCTATATGTTGTAAAAGTGGGTCAGTGCTGTACGCTGCCTCCACACACAGCAGAAGAAGTGTAGATCTTCTTATCATCACTGTGGTGTGAATGTTTTATTATAAATCATCGCCTCATTTCAGTTTTATCCTTAAAAGTCCTCGATTCTCTCCTCGAGTCCTTCTCTTTCTAGTTATTAAAGTCACAACGAGGAATTTTCTAGCGCCCCCTGTTGACACACGAGGTGCGACACCATCGCCTGCTGGTGTTCAGATCTTTGCTCGCATTTGTTTTTTGCTTTAGAAGTGAGGATGGATGGATCGTGATGAGGTTCTGTATCTATATGTGATATTTGTGAAACAGCAGGAGATATTTTCTCATGCAGAGTTCTGCTGTGTGAACTAAACTGACAACCTGTCCTACAGGTAACACAACACCTGGCTGTCAACATGAGGAGCTGCTGCAGAGCTCAGAGGAGGGCAGCTTCCTAACGCCTCACACTCTTTCAGAACAAGGACAGAGTCACATGACACGACATCCCTGTTATCATCGTATTTATTTACAGACGTTTGTGTGAAACTCACAGGGACTTTTGAGCCCCAAAGTCAAATTGTGCCAAATTTGAGAAGACATTCCCTCAGGATGTTTTTCAGACGGACGAGCAAACAACCTGAAAATGTTAATGAGCTCAGGACCGTTGCCTTCAGAAACCTGTGACTGATGTTACAGAACCTATACGTCATGAGAGGTATGAGTGAGTGAACTGATTATCACCCGACTATTCGTGTTTGTTGAGTCGTTGGATCTATGTTTTGATCTCAGGCGGTCCTGGACCCTGGACCTCAGGGACCCGACACGGTTTGAGGGTGAACGCTCCGACTGTAAGAGAGTTTGGAGGGGACGATCTTGGTCTTTACTCAGACTGTTGACTGTCTGTTCAAAGGTTATCCTCCTCTGTCGCTGATCCGGACCTGTACTGACTACAATATGAAAAGCCAGCGGTACTTTGGGCCCAGAGGACGGTGACTCAGAACCACAGCCTTCACTTTTTTCTCCCCTTAATTAATTCTCTGCTCTTCCTGGAGCTCTCTGCCCTCCTTCTCACTTCTCCTCGCCAAATTTGCTCGCATGGCTGCTAATTTATTTGTTCGCTCAAAAACTTCGACCCCTCCTCCTTCCTCCACCCTCCACCCTCCTTCCTCCACCCACACACACTCTCAGACCTTCAGTGTTGTTTCCCACTTTCTATCTCGAAGCTAACACACACACACACACACTGTTGCTCGTGTCGTCTGGGTCCGGACTAAACGGGTCCAATTTAAAATGAAAAACAACTCATCACACTCACTACAATAGGAAAAGCTCCCTTATCGCACATCCCGAGGCAACACTCTGAGATAACAGCTGAGAAAAAAAACTTGGTATAAAACAAAATGCAGACAAATTGAGGATGAAATTGGCGGCGGCTCAGAGAGACGTGTTAAAGCGCTTCCTCTCCGCCGCCGCTGAGAACAGTGGGGCGACGGGACGCGTGGAGAAGAGCGTCCAATCACCGGCAGGCAGAGCGACGGGGGGACAATCAATGGAGCGGCGTGCGATGAATGACACACATTTAAGGACCGCGAGATGAGCAGAGAGAATAAACACCACACACACACACACACACACACACTCGGCTGCTGAGTGGATGGATGATGTGATGAAGACGATGAAGACTCGCTGGATTTTCAGCTACTGAAAGTGCAGAGTGAGTTTTAATTCGCTTCCACACGAACGACACAGACGGACAACAACATCAACGTTTCTCCACCGTCAGAAACTCCCCGTCGAGCCGATACCTGCTGGTTAATCACACACAGAGTCGTGTTACTCGTTATCCTCTCAGTGTTCGGTGAAGCTCCGAGTGCAGCTGTAGCTTCATCCTCGTATAGCCGCCTCGAGGGAGTCAGAGTCTTAAACAGCTGTGACTTCTTTAAGAGCTCGTTTGCGATTTTATCCGACACGGTTTCATCGTTCACGCTCATCAGCAGCGCTGAACATGAACTGGAACATCGGGCGACACGTGAGAACAACTTGTAGGAGCAGATTTGAGCTCAGATTTGCCTCCTTCCTGTAGGTGCAGGAGGAAACACAGCGTTCTGTGGTCGATCATGTGATCCACTTCAGTAAATACAGTCGCAGGTGTTGTTTCTACACATTAACTGATCCAGATCCGCAGGGGGGAACTTTGGTTTGGTTCTTAATTGACTTCTAGCTAGCTTTTTACAGTCTGGTCCAACTCTGCTGTGAAGAGAACAGGAGGACACAGTCGTAACGGCATCAACAGGGAGGATTTATTTTCTTTTCTGTGACAGTGAACACAACACGATGCCTTTCAGTGACTATTATGCTGCAGCCTTAACTATCCCTAACAGCATGTTGGCGCTTCTTTCACACATTCACTCGCTCACTGGATCTGCCAGACATCACCACACAGGTCACCCACGAGGTTCGGCTGGTAGCTCAGGTCCAGAACAACAAACTAAAGTCTCATCATGTCGGTCTAAATGTAAGAATAGCAAAGGCTGCACCAGGCTCGGCTCTGACCCGACCAGACGGTGCCACAGCGTTTGTCTTTAACTCAGGAGGAGAACATAAAACCCAATCAGCCTCCGTCGATGGCGCCGATGCACACGGACACACAGGCAGTTACAAAGCAGACGACTGCCGTGTCACCATGGAGACTCACCAGGTGAGCGTCATCCTGCGAACCACGTCAGAACGAGGGACGCACGATGTGATGATACCGATGAGATGAACAACAATGCAACAAGTTTAACTGTGGTGAGTCGATGTAGTGAGCAAAGATGGATGATTTAATATCCCACAGCTCTGATAACACTCATTATGTTCAAACTCTGAGAAACACGTGCTGCACGATACATAATCTGACTGACTGACTGAATTTAGTTTGCTCATATTCAACTGACAACTGTTAAAGGGATATTCCGGTGTAAGTTTAATCCATGGTCTAACACACCGTGACACCGAGTAAGACTCCCCCTCGAGAGGTCAAGTTAGCTGACCGCTAGCTTAGCTAGTTTTAGCAACCTCAGAAAAGACCGCACGATAACAATACACTGCAGCTTATGTCTCCAACTAGAAACCGCCATCAAAAAGGCACAATTAATGGTGAGAACAGCAGCAAACTTCAGCAACAGTACATGTACAGTCCCAGCACACAGTACGAAGCATCAAACATCTGCTAGCTTTGCTGGATTTGTATTAAAAACACAGCACAACTCACCCTCTCCTCCAGCAGCCTGCCTGTGTGGGGAAGCCCTGACGAGTCGATTACCGAGTGCAGTAGATTTCTGCAGCTCAAGGATGAAAATGTCTGATTATTACTCCATTACTTCCGTTCTTTTCCCTGTCAGCTCTCGATAATAAGAACTGAGCGTTCCATGGAGTAATAATCAGACATTTGGATTAAATTTACACCGGAATATCCCTTTAATTTGCTAATTGAAAAAACTGAGCCATCCTGTCTCTGCGCTGTGTGTGGTGTTCATCACTCTCTCCTTACTTTTATCCAGAAGGTGGAAACATCATCAGAACAATCTTGCTTGTAACCAATAACATTTCATATCTATAGAGGGAAAAGTTAAGGAAGCGAAGCTCAACTATTCTCGATATTAACACCAATAGTCTGGATGTATGAGACAGCTGCAGGCGATAACACTCATCGATGAGCAGGACGTCTTTATAGGAATATTGAATTTACAGGATGAACGACCTCGACAGGATCGTCCAGAGAAGAAACATCCCCTTCGGCCTTTTATTCCAGAGAATTTAACACCACAAAAGATTTTATCCACCTCTCATCTGAATGACCTCTGACCTTCACACAGACGATCTGTTTCTGTTCTGCTTCACAGAAAGACGATCATCGTTCACAGCTCTGCTTTCTATTTCCTCCTAAACCAGCCCGGCTTCAGATGATCCATGAAAACACAGGGCACATGCACACTCAGCCACTCACGTCTCTTCCTGCTTGTTAATCATCCCTCTTTATTTCGACTGTATTTTTATCCTTTGACTGAGCCTACGTACCATTTCAGCCATAACATCCAGAGGAGAAAAGCTCTCTGAGGGAGGAGGTTCCACTGTGGCACCCAGGCTCCCTGAGTGGGGGGAGAGAAGAGAGGGGAGGGAGGGGGGGAGGAAACAGAGATGTCTACAGTGAATTAAATCACTGGAGCCTTCGACACACTGCTCAGGAAATATCATCAGCTTTAATATTTCATGTTGACAGTGAGCAGAACAGAAGCTCGACCACCACAGTGAAACGTCGGAGAGATACAGATTCACACTGTACGTACGCGGCTCGTCTTATCTAATACTTCCAAACTGAGTGACACACACTGTTTGCTACATGCAAATCCCATTTATGATTATGCAACATGTTAAACACAAAGCTTCAGCATTAATCACATCAACCCATCCACCTACAACAGCTCTCCCACTCCCCACTTCTCTCCCTGCAGAGAGAGAGACGGGTGGGTGGGAGAGGGGGGTTATCTTCTGTAAATTCTGATCCACGACGCTGGTTATTTATTTTGTGTCCTGTGCTGCGAGAGGAGATTCCCACTATTGTCGTATTTGACTAATTCCGGGTGTGACACGTGATTTTCCAGGGCTGTAATCTCCCCACATGACACGTTTAACGGTTATCTGCTTCAAAATACAAATAACACTTCTCAAAATCAAATTAGAAGACGCGATAACCTGAAGCGCAGGAACTCAGACGCTGTATCGCACCGAGCTTTGACCCAGAATTAGAGCTAATGCATAAAACAGTATGTGCACTTCCTGTACAATAACTGTAGACAAGATTTATGTTCAATAAAACCTGATTACAGGGTAATATCGCTGTGATGCTACTGCCTGCGCACAGACAAACCTCTGAGGAGGAGGAGGGGGAGGAGGAGGAGGAGGAGGAGGAGGAGGAGGAGGAGGAGGAGGAGGAGGGGGGTGAGGAAGAGGAGGAGTCGAGGAGGAGGAGGGAGGAGGGTGAGGAGGAGGAGGAACAGGAGGGGGAGGAAGAGGAAGAGGAGGGGGAGGAGGAGGAGGAGGAGGGGGAGGGGGGAAGGAGGAAGAGGGGGGTGGAGGAGGAAGGGAGAAGGAGGAGAAAGAGGAGGAAGGGAGAAGGAGGAGGAGGAGTAGGAGGGGGAGTAGGAGAAGAAGGAGGAGGGGGTGAGGAGGAGGAGGAGGAGGAGGGGGAACAGGAGGAAGAGGAAGAGGAGGTGAGGAGGAGGGGGAGGACGAGGAAGAGGAGGTGAGAAGGAGGAAGAGGAGGAGTAGGAGGAGAAGGAGGAGGATGAAGAGGAGGAGGAGGAAGAGGAGGTAGAAGAAGATGAGGAGGGGGTAGGAGGAGGAGGAGGAAGGGGAGGGGGGCGAGGAGGAGGATGAGGAAGAGGAGGAGGTGGGGGAGGAGGAGGAGGGGGGAGGAGGAGGAAGAGGAAGAGGGGAGGAAGAGGAGGAGGAGGATGAGGAGGGGTGAGGAAGAGGAGGAGGATGAGGGGAGGGGTGAGGAGGACGAGGAGGAGGGGGAGGAGGAAGAGGAGGAGGAGGAGGAGGAGGAGGAGGAGGAGGAGGAGGTTGAAGAGGAGGTAGAGGAGGAGGGGAGGAGGAAGAGGTAGGAGGAGGAAGTGGAGGAGGAGGAGGAGGAGGAGGAGGAGGAGGAGGAGGTTGAAGAGGAGGTAGGAGGAAGATGAAGAGGGGGAGGAGAGGAGGAGAGGAAGAGGAGAGGAGGAGGAGGAGGAGGAGGAGTGAGGAGGACGAGGAAGGAGGAGGAGGAGGAGGAGGAGGGGAGGAGGGGGAGGGAGGAGGAGGAGGAGGGGAGGAGGGGGAGGAGGAGGAAGAGGAAGAGGAGGAGGGGGGTGAGGAGGAGGAGGAGGAGGAGGGGGAGGACGAGGAAGAGGGGGTGAGGAGGAGGAGGAGGGGAGGAAGAGGAGGGGAGGAAGAGGAGGAGGAGGGAGGAGGAGGAGGGGGAGAGGGGAGGAGGAGGAGGAGGAAGAGGTGGAGGAGGGGGATGAGGAGGAGGGGAGGAGGAGGACGGAGGAGGGAGGCGAGGAGGAGGGGGCGAGGAGGAGGAGGGGAGAGAAAGGAGGAGGAGGGGGAGGGGAGGAGGAGGAAGAGGAGGGGGAGGAGGAAGAGGAGGAGGACGAGGAAGAGGAAGAAGAGGGGGCGAGGAGGAGGGGGTGAGGAGGAGGAGGAAGAGGAGGAGAATGAGGAGGAGGAGGGGAGGACAAGGAGGAGGAGGAGGAGGAGGAGGAGGAGGAGGAAGGGAAAAACAAACAAGTAAACAGCTGAAGATCAAAGATGGAATAAAAATCAGTTTCCTCGGCTGAATATCATCCTGAGTAATTCTTAGACACTTAAACACAGGACCATCAGTGTGTGTGTGTGTGTGTGTGTGTGTGTGTGTGTGTGTGTGTGTGTGTGTGTGAGATACATATTATGGGGGGGGCTGAAAAACAATAAGCTGATGATGATGACGAACAGACTGAGGAGCAAACAGACGTTTGAGAAACGACCGATCGACAGAACAAACAGAGACGTGCAGCAGAATTCAATCAGCCGTGATGTTTCTGTTTCAGTCAGATGAGAAGTGAACAAATCTGTGATGACACGTGGAAATAACACATGAAGTGAGGACAAAGGACGGACAGATGCTGGTGTGTCCTTCAAACCAGAGACACTCTGTTGACCCAGTTAATCAACAGATAACTTCCAGCTTCTCTCTCTGCTGCTCAGATCCAGAACGTCTGGAGGAATAAACACCCGGAGTCACATCAGACTCTCATCTGTAATATCGACTGCTGACCGGAGCTGGAGGGGAAATGTACTTTACTTCATGAACGTAACATTACAGAGAGGAGAGAGAGAACCAGAACCAGAACCAGAAGCCGTTTTATTCTGGGCAGTAAGCCACCAATCTGCCGTCCTTTTGGCGGCTCGCTCCGCGGATTTAGACAGAAGGCGGTAAACTGGTGGTCTGTTTTGTTCCTCCAGTTTTGCCCCTCGGAGGGTAACGTTACACTTATTTGCGCCTCCATTGCTGTAAATCCGAGGCGGCAATGTGGTGGCAAATGCTGAGATGGGCGGAGGTGTGGATGACGTGCACTGCTGCGCACCCACAGCCGGGAGTTTTAAAACCAGGAAACAGCTGATCACAGCAGTCAGTTCGTCACTTCATCCACCAAGATGAGCAGCTGGAAAGCCGCTGAGATCCGGGAGATGCTAGCGTCTCCTCGCTCTCTGTAGCTGTCTTGGTTGTCCGCTTGTTGTTGTAGCGGCGAGCTAATAGCGGTCGCTACTTTCAAATTAAAAGCCCCCCGCTAAGAACCCAGTTCTAAACTCCGATGGGGTGCAATGTAAAGCTCTTATTTTGAAGAAAAACTGCGAAAAATCATCCCATAAGGAATGAATGGGACGGGGTCAAAAAAGTCGCAAAATCATCAACGTTTTTCAAACATCTCCTGCTCTGGCAGACTTTGACCTAGAGACACCATTCAAACTTTAAAATGTAGGCACAAGTCTTATCTATTTGAGTTGTATTTGAACTTTCTTTCTACGATGTTTAGTTTTTGAACGGTGACCCTTAATTGATCGCGAGTGATTTTGAAAAAATTCAGAAAAATTCAGGATTTTCAATGAGTGTGTATTGCGGAATGTTCGCGCAGCACCAACTGGCAGAGTGGGGGAGCCTGAAAAAACTCTCCGAAAATGTTTCTTTAGATGACGATCCTAGCCACAGATTTCACACTACAATAGTGATATTTTCCAAGAACGTAGCCACACTTGTCTTCTGTCTGGCAACGTGTCCACTTTATCGGGAGGATGTACGGTTTTTGAATTATCTGCGTCTAACCGACACAAACTCCAGCAACTGCCCCATAAGCCCCAATGTTAAACGGGAAGAGGATTTTGGGAGAAAAGCAGAAACTGCCCTGCTTCTCTTCACGCCCAACTTCCTGCTTCACGTCACGTCACATGTTGACGCCTACCAGAGGAGGAAAAGTGGAGGCTGTTTGGAAAAGGAGGAATATTACACCTCCCTTTTAGACAGACAAGGAGGCACATTGCAGCCTTTACCTTGCTGCACATGTGCCACCTTTTCTATCTAAAAGGGGCTACAGTCTCTGCTGAGTGCTGAGCTCGTTAGCTTGTGGCTAACGTTCAGTAAAGCGATCTGTTGGGGCGAACAAACAATCGCAGGAGGAACGTTAAAAAACACAAATGATTCCGTGGCCAAATTCTCCTGAGTAACACAAGTTTAAAACACCATCAAACAACCAAGTTTACCATGAAACTCACAGACAGGTGATGTTTTAAAGTTTTATTCACGTTATGTTCAGTCACGTTCGTCGACTTCTGGCCGACCGACTGAAAGCCGCTCTGCCGTGAGTAAACTCGGTAGCTAACTAGATAACTGAACAAAATACATTATAAAGTATTGATCGTTTTTAGACATTTTAACGCAGAATTCTTACATATTATATATTTAATTCATCACTACAAACCAACATGTTCATGCTCATTCATTTATGAGAGTAAAAGTCTCTTGCAGTCATTTAAATACAGATGTGACAGAACGTCCTGGTAATAAAATCATATATTTCTGATCCTTTTGATGAAGAAAGTCACATTTAACTGAATAAAATCCTTCTGTGTTATTTCCTCTCAGAACGATCAGAGTTATTACATATCATTAAGGACACGTAGTGACCTCGTTGACCGACACTGAGTGTGTTTCCAGCAGCCTTCAGATGTCGACTGTCTGGATGCTGTCGGTGAAAACTCAGGGAGGAGTTGTTGGCTCGGCTTCGCTCTTCAGGGAAATTAGAAATAAATACGAGCGCAGAAAACTGCTTTCAGAGTTCAATTTGATTCACAGAATCATCTGAACTCTCAGACAAACTGCCAGATATATTACATTATTCATAACGTCTGCTGCCGTGTTGGTTTCATTGTTTGGTTAAATGTTGTTTAATGTGTGTCTGAAGATGTTTAAAGTTTTTCATTCACTACAGGAACAAGAAATGAAACTAATAATCTGCAAAAACCACACACACAAATGTTTGTCCTGTTTTCATGATGAGTGTTTAGACCTTTTAATAGTGTTTACAGGACTGACTCCAGATCAGGTCAGTCGACACGTTAATTAAATTTCACACGAGCTTTTTCATCTGAAGTTATTCTGCTGTGTTGATTCAGTGATTTTGGTTCAGATGTTCTCTTGCTGAATGTTTTATGTCGGTCCTTTAACATGTTAGAAATAAATACTGTCATTAACACTGTGGTTGAGCGAGTGCTCGGCTGAAACGAGTGATTGATGAGTCGACGGCCTTTAATTTTTAAACATCGTGGTGCGTGCAGATCACTTCTTTGTAGACGTCTGCGTCTCGGACCTTCAGAAAGCGGTTCACAGCAGTGATAACATCATCATCTTGGGTCTGATTTCGACAGGTTCAGGTTGTTAGACGGGTTCAGACGCACTCCTGGATGGCAGCCATCGCCGCCGTGGACTTGTGGGCTGGTGGAAGAAGCGCTCTTCTTGTCATCTACCCAACGAACCGTCTTGATTTTGTCTGTTTTACAATGTTCAGTGTAGAAGGTCCCTGTGATTGTGCGACCCTTTTCCAGTTAGTAGTCTTTTGGACACGTTCCCGGGACAAACCGGCTCTGTGCCAATGTGTGGTCGTCAATCTGTCGGGATCATGTCATGCATCTGTAGGACGGGGAGGATCTAGTGTTGCCGTTACCTCATCAGGTGATAAAACCTTCAGGACCGAGGTGGCTGGCTGAAAGAAGGCCCACGTCCGTTGTCTCAGACAGTGCTTGACCTGCAATTTTCAATCACCAGCTGCTCAGGATGGCACCAAATGGGCTCCCCGGCGATGGATGATATCGTAGGTATCCATGGCGACGGCATACCCGTTTAACGGCTTCGGAGCATTTTGTGCGGAGACGTATTTATAATCTAACTCGGTTTCATGGATTTGTGACCTCGGTGTCCTGTGAGACCGCCTCGAGCGCCGTGATTGGAGAGTCTGGGAGGAAAAAACTAGAGCGTGGAGGTAAATGCATCTGGAGGCAGGACCTTTCCACACACACACACACACACACACACACACACACACACACACACACACACAGATACAACCAAACCCAGCTGGCGGCGAACACTCAAAGTAACAGGAAGCGAGAGCCCTCGGTGACACAAGGAACCAAAGCAAACGCACTGATATACATGAATAAATTATAGTAAAGAGTTTCATCTGCAGCAGAAAGAGGCTCAACAAAGCACGACTGACCAAATAACATCTCCCTCGGTGCAGAACTGCACTCAAATACGACAAAGTTACATTAATATAGATGCCGTACACCTGGAAATATAATGTTTTAATTCATAATGACACTGAAACAAACTCACATCTAAATTTACGGCACATTATTTATATCAGACCTGATTATATTGGACTGTGTTTCCACTGGATCCTGAACTACAAGGTTGAACTGTTGTGTGTATTTGTTTTCACATGTCTGGGATATATTTTACAGTTACAGACATTGAAACTGTAGTAAAACAATGTGAAAATCCACAGATCAGTTTCAGGTTGATTGTTGCTGAATGTCTGGATGATGCACGTGACTCTGTGGCCGCTAAGATGGGCGTCAGAACGAAAAGTAAGACGTCCCGCGTCGCACACCTGACAGGCAGCGTGGCCCGGTCATTACTCCGGAGGAGGGGTGTCACGATTTCAATTTTTACAAAAAGACGGCAGGATAAAGTCAACCTCTTTTCATAGAAGAATGTAAAAATGACAGTTATCAGGGTATAAAAGTCTCAGTCGAACAAAAGCAGAACTGTCGGTGCTGAAAATGTTTTTAAACGAAATCGAATCGTGACTTTAAAACTGAAAAAAAAAATTTAATTGTGACACAGAGAAACATCTGCAGCTGCTCGATGATCTCTGCAGCAGGTAGTCTGACTTGTCCTTTCATGCTGAGCAGGTTTATCACAGCTTCCCTGCACAAAGTGACGTAAAACAGAAACTACGAGCTGAAAGAGGCTAAAATGCTAAAACACTGAGGGGAACAGCAGAGTTGAGACCCGCTAAGAATCATGTATTGACCCCATTCTTGCAGGCAAAGCAGCCAGTCTGTGATTTTTATCTGAAGCGTTATTTTGTCACTAACGTCACGTTTCACGTCACGAATGTGCTGGAAACAGCTGGAACAGAAGAGAAAACAACAACAGATCGCATCCCAAATTCCTTCCTTATTGACGCTGCACCACCTGATGGTGACAACGTGTCATCACTTTGCGTGGCAGAATTTAGAGCGTTCACCCGGACGAGTCGATAAAAACACGTGTTTACTGCAGAGTCAGTCGACTCAGGTGTAAACGCAGAGCGTCCACGTCACCGCTGCACACTAAAGCTCATCACAGCAGCTCTAAGTGGGATCTGACCAGTGGAAAAGGTGTAATAGGTTTGTCACTGTAAACAGGATTATCTGACCCATGTGTTCATATTAAAATATGAGTCAGTGCAGCTTTAAAGGACACGTTTGTTTCTCTTAAACATCCAGAACCAGCCGGTACCGAGCTGAAATCCGTCCACGTGCTCCACCACCAGACTAACTCTATTTTCCTGACAGAAGATAAAGCTCAGTGGGAAAATGCCATCTGCCTTTTGGATTGAAGCAAACAGGTAAGAAGCTCAATTCCAAAAGCTGCCTGCATCCTCTGCTGCACAGCGCTACGTCAGCGGCCCGGAGCGAGCAGGCAGAGGGCATGCTGGGGATTCCCCGCCAAGACTAAAGGACTGCCTTCTTCTCCCCAGCAGACGTGAGTCGCAGCAGGGGGAGGCCACGGGCAGGCAGGGTGGGCGAGGGGGGGAGGGAGGAGGAGGAGGGAGAGGAGGGAGAGGAGGGAGAGGAGGGGGAGGAGAGGAGGGGGAGGGAGGGAGAGGAGGAGGAGGAGAGGAGGGAGAGGAAGGAGGAGGGTGAGGAAGAGGAGGGAGAGGGGGGAGGAGAGGAAGAGGAAGAGGAAGAGGAGGCCACGGGCAGGCAGGGTGGGCGAGGAGAGGGAGGAGAGGGGAGGAGGAGGGAGGAGGAGAGGAGGAGGAGGAGGGAAGAGAGGAGGAGGAGGGGAGGAGAGGGAGGAGGGAGGAGGGAGAGGAGGAGAGGAGGCCACGGGCAGGCAGGGTGGGCGAGGAGGGGGAGGGAGGGAGGAGAGGAAGGGAGAGGAGGAAGAGGAGGGAGGAGAGGGAGGGAGGAGGGAGAGGGAGAGGAGGGAGGAGAGGAAGAGGAAGGAGAAGAGGGAGAGGAAGAGGAGGGCGAGGAGGGAGGAGAGGGAGGAGAGGAGGGAGGAGAGGAGGAGGAGAGGAGGGAGAGGAGAGGAGAGGAGGAAGAGGAGGGAGAGGAGGAGGAGGGAGAGGAGGGAGAGAGGAAGAGGAGAGGAAGAGGGAGGAGGAGAGGGAGAGAGGAGGGAGGAGAGGAGAGGAAGGAGAGGAGGGAGGAGAGGGAGGAGAGGAGAGGAGAGGAGAGGAAGAGAGGAGGGAGGAGAGGAGGAGAGGAGAGAGGAGAAGAGGGAGAGAGGAAGGAGGGAGGAGAGGAGAGGAGGGAGGAGAGGAGGGAGGAGAGGAGGAGAGGAGAGAGGAGAGAGGAGGAGAGGAGAGGAGGAGAGAGGAGGAGGGAGAGGAGGAGAGAGGAGGGAGGAGAGGAAGGAGGAGGGAGGAGAGGAAGAGGAGGGAGAGGAGGAGGAGGAGAGGAGGGAGAGGAGGAGGAGAGGAGGGAGAGGAGGAGAGGAGGAGGAGAGGAGAGGAAGAGGAGGAGGAGAGAGAGGAAGGAGGAGAGGGAAGAGGAGGGAGAGGAAGGACAGGAGGGCGAGGAGGGAGGAGAGGAGGGAGAGGAGGGAGAGGAGAGGAGGGAGAGGAAGAGGAGGGGGGAGGGGAGGGAGAGGAGGAGGAGGAGGAGGAGGAGGGAGAGGAAGGAGGAGGGTGAGGAAGAGGAGGGAGAGGGGGAGGAGAGGAAGAGGAAGAGAGGAAGAGGAGGCCACGAGCAGGCAGGGGTGGGCGAGGAGAGGGAGGAGGAGGAGGGAGAGGAGGGAGGGAGAGAGGAAGAGGAGGGCGAGGAGGGGGGAGAGGAAGAGGCAGGGGGAGGGGAGGGGAGGAGAGGGAGGAGGGAGAGGAGGGAGAGGAGGGAGAGGAGGCCACGGGCAGGCAGGGTGGGCGAGGGAGGGGGAGGGGAGGGAGGAGAGGAAGGGAGAGGAGGAAGAGGAGGGGGGAGGGGAGGGGAGGAGGGAGAGGGAGAGGAGGGAGGAGAGGAAGAGGAAGGAGAAGAGGGAGAGGAAGAGGAGGGCGAGGAGGGAGGAGAGGGAGGAGAGGAGGGAGGACAGGAAGAGGAGAGAGAGGAGGGAGAGGAGGGAGGAGAAGAGGGAGAGGAGGGAGAGGACGAGGAGGGAGAGGAGAAAGGAGAGGAAGAGGAGAGCGAGGAGGGAGGAGATGACGGGAGATGAGGGAGGAGAGGGAGAGGAAGAGGAAGGAGAGGAGGGAGGAGAGGGAGGAGAGGGAGAGGAAGAGGAAGAGGAGAGAGAGGAAGGGAGGAGAGGGAGGAGAGGAGGGAGAGGAAGAAGAGGGAGACGAGGGCGAGGAGGGAGGAGAGGAAGAGGAGGAAGAGGGAGAGGAGGGAGGAGAGGAGGGAGAGGAGAGGAGGAAGAGGAGGGAGGAGAGGAAGAGGAGGGAGAGAAAGGACTGGAGGGCGAGGAGGGAGGAGAGGAGGGAGGAGAAGAAGGAGAGAAGGGAGGAGAGGAAGAGGAGGGAGAGGAAGGACAGGAGGGCGAGGAGGGAGAGGAGGGAGGAGAGGAAGGAGAGAAGGGAGGAGAGGAAGGAGGAGAGGAGAGGAAGAGGAAGAGGAGAGAGAGGAAGGAGGAGAGGAAGAGGAGGGAGAGGAAGGACAGGAGGGCGAGGAGGGAGGAGAGGAGGGCGAGGAGGGAGAGGAGAGGAGGGAGAGGAGGAGAGGAAGAGGAAGAGGAGGGAGAGGAGGGAGGAGAGGAAGAGGAGGGAGAGGAAGGGAGGAGAGGGAGAGGAAGAGGAAGGAGAGGAAGAAGAGTGAGAGGAGGGAGAGGAAGAAGAGGGAGACGAGGGCGAGGAGGGAGGAGACGAAGGAGAGGAGGGAGAGGAGAGGAGGAAGAGGAGGGAGGAGACGAAGGAGAGGAGGGAGAGGAGAGGAGGAAGAGGAGGGAGGAGAGGAAGAGGGAGGGAGAAAGGACTGGAGGGCGAGGAGGGAGGAGGAGGAGAGAAGGGAGGAGAGGAAGGAGGAGAGGAGAGGAAGAGAGATGAGAAAGTTTGGGAGCACAACAGATTGTCATCCACTGCCTCCCTCCCTCTGTTTGTCTGTGTACTCTCTCTCTTTCATAGCTCTCCACCATCTTTACCTCCTCCTCTCCTCCTCTGGCCTCCCTCCTCCTCCTCCTCCTCCTCCCTCCTCTTCTCCCTCCTCCCTCTGGCCTCCTCCTCCCTCCTCCTCCTCCTCCTCCTCCCCTCCTGCTCCTGCCTCCTCTCCTCCCTCCTCCTCCTCTGGCCTCCCTCTCATATATAAACCCTCCAGGGCTGATAAAGTGATTGGGCTCAGATGCCCCCAATTTTGACTTTGATCATTGCTGATGACAAAGTCCAAACTGCTCTCCCTCTCTCTCACACACACACACACACTTCCTGTTGACCCTCCCTGGCTGCCGTGTCAGAGCCGAGATAAACGAGCAGCAGGAAACGGGCCGCGCTCTCCGGAGAATTGAGGGTGAATTCGTAGCGACGGCAGGTTTTCCTTTTTCTTTTCTGTCTGAAGTTCGTACATTTGTCTTTATTGTGATGAGGTGTAGGTGGACCTCCTACCTTCCTCCAGAAGGACTTCTAATGAAGCCCGACCCAGAGAAGAGATCTTACATGCTTTGATTTCAGACGAGGACACAAAGCCGATGACGCTGGCCTGTAACCAGCGCTCAGAATTAACATGTCCTGTTGCCAAATATGTGTTTTGGATGAAGTGGAGGACACCAGGGATCAGGATTTACCTCCTGCGTCCGTCCATGTGGTTAAGGTTAAGCTAGTACAATGATTGTAAGATGGTGCTCCTCGTTAAATATATGATATAATAAACTCAACAAGTCCAATCTGGGTTTGACCGCAGTCATGATCTTTCTCTGACTGTCTTTTAAATTGTGTTTACTGTAACTGAACCGACATCAATCGTCGCTTCAGTCGTCAACAAAAGGCCGAGCTGGAGTCAGGATTTTAAAGGACTGAGGTCAAGAGCGACCACATCCCTCGAGGACGTCTTTGACCGGCCAACAAATAAAATGAAAACAAACCCTCCACATTCAGAAATGCTGCGACCGAACGAACCTGAGGAGCAGAAGCTGGTGGAAAACCGTATAAATATGAGCAGTGAACAATGAAATGAAGGTGGAATTACTTTTCCGACGAAACACATTTGCAGTTGGACGTTAGTTTTCTGTCGTGACGATTCTAAGGAGAGAAAATTCAAGCAACTAATCACGGCAGCTCTCACGGTTTCATATCCATCAGTGTGTGAATCTGACCAGCTCGTCAAACACAACTACATCAAACTGAAACACAACCAGACGCCTCCTGTCGAGGATTTTCTTTCAGTGCAAACAAACAGTTTCCTGAAGTGTCCCTGAGCTCATGTGATAATCTCGCTCGCTCTGTGTTGGTGCCGTCAAACTCAGAATAACAGCTGACAAGAAGGCCTGATTGATAAATTGGTATAATGATGATCAAGTTAATTGTTAAACTGTAAAATATCCTGCAGTCTTTATGTTGAGAACCACATCTGAGGGATCACCGAACTGTAAACCAGCCAACGTATCTTATTGGTATTATTTACTCCCTAATATCTTTACAAAAATCAGCTCAAAATACCAAGTACCGGTCCAGTTCTGACAAAAACCAGTGAAGCTGAAAGCCTAATTTTGTAAAAACCTTGGATCTGTATCATCTTTACTGTCATATCATGGTCAGGATTGTGACTGTAGTAGTTTTCAGTACGTTTCTGCAAAACCACAGATGAGTTAAGTTAGTTTAGGTTGAATTTTCTACGTCTCTCTCGTCAGAACACTCTTCTTCTGCTCTGGTTGGGTTCAGGCACGGAAACCACTTGGTCGGGGTTAAAAACCATCTTGGTCGTGGCGGTTTAATTCACCACGAGCACCACATCCTCATCATATCTCAAGGAAATTGAATCGAATGCAACTGGACTAGTCCGAGTCGCCTAGTCAAGCGAGCAGGAACTGATGAAGCCTCTCGGATGAGAGGTGAAACGTCTTCAAGACAAAAACCAAATCCAGTTGCATTCGATTCAATTTCCTTGAGATAACTATGACCTGGATGAATGAGAATATTCACAAGCATCCTCATCATATCATTTGCTTCCTGACATCACGGACCTACGATCACCACGGCGACGAGAAAAAAGCAGAGCGGCGTCATCTGGTTTAACATTTGCAGTTCCGACAGTATCGGCGTCCGGGTCAGCGCCTTCCTGAAACACACACTCGTATCAGAAGTGCGGAAAAATTGGAGGCGATGTTCAGAAAACAGCTGAGGAATCACTCCCCTGACCCCTGACCCGGTTCAGAGCACCATCAGCACACGGGACCGTTTCCACGTCGGTGAACTGAGCAGTTCAGCTGAGCATGAATTAGCTGCGGGAGGCAAACCGAGGGCCATCCAGATTAATATTCCCTGAAAATCTTGATAAAAGGCCGGAGAGAAAACCGACGCTCGTCCTGCAACACTCGAAGGAGGCAGCAGGTGCCGGCTGTCGAAACCGTCGAGCATTAATTAAACATCTCTAGGTGAACGAGACGTCCGCCCACATATATGCTTACACCTGACATTTACGTAAATTATCCAACGGTAAATGTCGTCGCTCGGCTGCTCGGGTTGGATGTCACAGCTGAGAAATGATACGGTTCCATGAAAACCAGGTCTCAGACAAACTCAACGGCGATTTCTGCCTGAACCCTGAGGCTAACTCTTCGTTTTCAGTGCCACATATTGCAATTTCTTACGGATTTATGGTTTTGTATTTATCCTGAACGTGTGAAAATTTGAGTTCAGAAGCTTCAGAGCAGCTCAAAGTGTCCCACAGGAAACATTTTGGGAAGTTATCTTTTTCTATTTCCTTTTCAAATGAAATATTTCTGGAAGCTTTGTTGACTTCCAGTACAGAAGATAAAAGAAGCGACAGGAGCTCCGGCGCTGCATCATCATCATTAGTCCATAAACAATTAGTCGATTGTTCTGGTTCCAGCCTCTCAAATACAAGAATTGACTGTTTATGTTCCGTCTTCAATGATGTGAGTTGGATCCTGCTGGTGTTTGGGGCTGTGAGTGGGACTTTGAGCTCATGTAGGTGGATTTCCTTTCACAATTTCTGACTTTGCTTTGGACTAAATGATTTGCAAATGAGAATCCTCACGAGCTGCAGCCCGCGGGATTCATCAGCAGCCTTATTATCATCACAAATAACCAATTAAAGTGGCATTAAAGGCTGGAAGCCTCGAGGCAATCTGACATAAACCTGATGAAAAAGTGCACTTAGGAGAAAATAAATTGAAATCGCGTTGACATTTTATTACAATAAGACTCCGTAACGCTCACTCGCTCCGGAAAACGAGTTATTGTACAAACAAACTGCTGACAATAACTTTAAAGAAATGTTTTTCAATTAGCGACCGAATGATGCTCGCAGACTGACTCGAACAGCTGCTCAGCTCTCATTGTGGCTCAAATTAATTTGTTACCAACACACAAAAAAAGAAAAAGAGGCTGAGTCATTTTAAAAACACACCTGAACAGGAAGTCTTGTATCAGGACAAGCTGAGTTCTGATCCAACACAGATGAAAACACAGCGTGAGACAGAAACAGTCATGATGGACATTTTTATGAATTAGTGGAGAATCGTGAAGACACGGATGGAATAATGATGTTGGAGGTTGTTTTCAGGTTCGGTCACATATTAAAGGAATATTCCGGTGTAAGTTTAATCCATGGTCTAACACACCGTGACACCGAGTAAGACTCCCCTCGAGAGGTCAAGTTAGCTGACCGCTAGCTTAGCTAGTTTTAGCAACCTCAGAAAAGACCACACGATAACAATACACTGCAGCTTATGTCTCCAACTAGAAACCGCCATCAAAAAGCCACAATTAATGGTGAGAACAGCACCAAACTTCAGCAACAGTACATGTACAGTCCCAGCACACAGTACGAAGCATCAAACATCTGCTAGCTTTGCTGGATTTGTATTAAAAACACAGCACAACTCACCCTCTCCTCCAGCAGCCTGCCTGTGTGGGGAAGCCCTGACGAGTCGATTACCGAGTGCAGTAGATTTCTGCAGCTCAAGGATGAAAATGTCTGATTATTACTCCATTGAACGTTCCGTTATTTTCCCTGTCAGCTGACAGGGAATAATAACTGAGCGTTCCATGGAGTAATAATCAGACATTTTCATCCTTGAGCTGCAGAAATCTACTGCACTCGGTAATCGACTCGTCAGGGCTTCCCCACACAGGCAGGCTGCTGGAGGAGAGGCTGAGCTGTGTTTTTAATACAAATCCAGCAAAGCTAGCAGATGTTTGATGCTTCGTACTGTGTGCTGGGACTGTACATGTACTGTTGCTGAAGTTTGCTGCTGTTCTCACCATTAATTGTGGCTTTTTGATGGCGGTTTCTAGTTGGAGACATAAGCTGCAGTGTGTTGTTATCGTGCGGTCTTTTCTGAGGTTGCTAAAACTAGCTAAGCTAGCGGTCAGCTAACTTGACCTCACGAGGGGAGTCTTACTCGGTGTCAAGGTGTGTTAGACCATGGATTAAACTTACACTGGAATATCCCTTTAAATCTCAACTAATGCTGATGGATTTGTTGTGTAAAAGTAAATATGTGCATTTAGTTTCACATCGAGTAAAAAGTACAAATACAATAAACTGTGTGAACTTGTTCCTGTGTAAATGTGCCGTTAACCCTCCATTTAAACGATCAATGGCTTTTTGCATCAATATACAGAACGAGAACAGAACTTTCTAGACGTGGTCGAACAGAACCTTGTAAGAACCAAGTTCCCCCAGGATGAACATGAGCTTAGAAACAGCAAGAAACACTGGATGCATGTTTTTTTAGCGTCACAACCTCCACTACAGTCCGATAACATTCATAAAGTCAAGAAAGCGGCACTATTAAATTGATTTATTCCCATTCAAGCTAGCAGAGGGCTAAACCAGAAGTTAGCTGCTCGAATAGAAACATAAAAAAGGAGGAAGGGTCATCACGTCACTGAATCTGTGGTGTCAGCTGTGTTGAAGGATTCGAGACACACATGGAGAAACCCAGTAAAACCCAACATATGTACACTGTTCGACTGCTGATGAAGAAACTGCCTCCAGTGTTCACAGTGTGACGCGGTCTCATCAGGGACGTTCACCATAATAACAGCTCTGTCGGTCGCTCGGGGGAAAGAAATCAGTGGTGAGTCTCGTCTCTGGTCTCTCGTACGATGCAGATCTGCTGGGTTTTATTCTGTTTCTCCGAGCAGCTCCCAAACAAAGTGAGATCCGGTGACGTGATTACTCTTCCTTCTTTTGTAGGTTCCTTGTTTACACCCAGGAAGTGGAACCTTATCTACCTTTTTTTAAAATGTTTTTCACCATGGAGCAGTTTGAAGAACGACTTCTGCCTCTGCTGTGTCCAAATGTCCCTCATTAGCTCCATGCTAACTAGCTCTCTGCTAGCACAACTTAGCTCTCAATGGGTTTTATTCTGTTTCTCCGAGCAAAACTCTTCACCACAGTCTGGCACCGAAGGGAGATCCGGTGACGTGATGACTCTTCCTTCTTTTGTAGGTTCCTTGTTTACAGGAAGTGGAACCTTATCTACCTTTTTTTATGTCCCTCATTAGCTCCATGCTAAGAATTAGCTCTCTGCTAGCATAACTTAGCCCTCAGCAGGTTTGCAGCTCAGAGAGATTTGTCACCAAACTCTATTGAATGAACTGTTGTTGAACATACCTGAACATTCCTGGAGAGCTGTTTTGACTTATGACTTATGCTAGCACGTTATCAGCTGGCTCGTGTGTTAGCCGTTAGCTTGTCGACTGCAGACATTTTACAAAACAGCCCTGTGAGTCTCGCTACATCAACAACAGCTACGAGGAAGAAGCTTAAAGGTGCAATATGTAAGGTTTCTTGTTTAAAGTAGCAGTTGTGACGTTATGCTAGCACCATCCAAAGATGCTAGTGTTGTAAACACCAATGCTGTCCTGGTGCTCTGAGCTCCTCGTTGGGATCGCTACCTTCACAGCTAACTACGCTAACTAGCAAGCGGTCGCTACGGTGAGAAGTTTCCCCACGATGTGTTCAGAGTAACTCTTACGTCATAAGGCACCTTTTATGAGGTTTTTAAGCTAATGACTTCATTTACGGTTAATCAGTGTGAAAGCAGCACGAACACATCGGTCCAAAGTCCTGTCGGTTCTGTTTCCCAAAGAACTTTTATCACAGAACTCGTCTTCTTTGTTAAAAACTGGCTCCTCGTCAGGTACAAAGGAATCATAAAGGTCTGAGTGTCATTGAGGACACAGTCAACACGGGCTACGTAATAAAGAAGACATTTTTACGGTGTTGGACCGGGCTCAAGGGGGCGTTAAAGACATTAAATAAAACACCTTTCAGGTTGCCAGATTGTGAAACTTCCCTTTGGCCGGTGTCCATCCTCCTCCTCTTTATCACCGGCTCATCAAATGACTCCAGTGGACCGGCTGACCATCAGAGACGTCCTGCAATTAACCACCTCGTCCAGAAATCAATTAAACTGCCGTCTCTATAAATCCCAGCTGATGTTTGAAGGAGTCTCACTTTTTTTTTATCACCGACTGTCCAGAACCAGAAGATGTTCAGTTCATCTCTGAGGACTAAAACCAGGACAGCTCCACGTCCGGGCCGGAGGAGCCACTCAGGTTCCTTCAATCAATTAATCAATCAGTTGATTAATTAAGCTTCTGGACCAAAATCCACTTAATAACAATAAATGAACTAACTCTAACTGGAGCCGGGTGGAATACTGTAAAAGCCTCTTCAGTCACGGCTTATTAAGATTTTTAATTACAGATTACGTACAAACTGTAACTGGTGGCTTATCACACAGCGAAAAACCTCGTTAATGACTTTATTGACGACTGCAGCGGCAGAATCAGAGTCAAACCGGAGCCTGGGGGACGTTTCTCTCACGCCACCCTCACACATGGAGTTAATATCCATCTGAAGCCTCTTGAAGCCGCCGCGTGTCTTTTCACACCTCGGCTTCCTGTTCTGGAAATTAAATTAAAGTTGACCCCGGCGCTGCTGCCCACCTCGTCGCAGCCGAGTGATTCAGATCCACAGACCTTTTCCACGGCGGACACGGTGACCTCTCGGAGCAGGAAGCCCACAGGTGCACAGAAACAGCGTTAACGGTTATTAGCTCCACCTGTGACGGATGAGTCAACTTTCCTCCACATTTCACACCTTCCTCCCACTTTCTATCATCCTATAAGCTCCATCAGACATTATTAATAATGACTGTATTAATGAGTATTGATGACTCTCCCAGCTGGAGGGGATTTTTACAGCACCTGGCAACCCAAAGCTGCTCTTTATTATTAATTAAAGTGTTTGACTGAAGCCTGTGTGACCTTAAAAACCTTCATGAAAGATGCCTTAGGTCCAGGAGAAGAGCAGAGCTGTCCTCAAAACTCACTTTCAAGTCCCTCAAAGAAGTACTGCAGTATAAATACAAGAAATACTGCAGTATTCTGCTGCTGCTGGTGGAAAAAAGTAGGAAGATGTCCGAGCCTACCTTGGACGTCGTCCCTGGTTCCAAGTCAGACTGTTTAATTCCCTTCTCCTCTGTCCTCTGTCCTCTGTCTCCTCTGTCTCCTCTGTCCTCGGGTCTTCGCTCCTAACGCCGCCTCATGCCGCCGTCTCTCCGGGCGCACCGCGGACGGCGCACCGGCTCGACCGGAGCAAACTTCCAGCCAAAGTGCGGCTCTGTGGCCGGAGGCAGGAGCGCGGTGCCGGGCCGGAGGACAGCTCCGGGGGGGCCGGGCAGGGAGAGCAGGACAGCGTTTTTAAAAACCTGATATCTCCAGCAGAGAAACCCGACTGCTGCCGCGCTGAAATTCAATCTGAGGCGACAGACAGCGAGCGCGGCGGCGAGCTGCGCATCCTCCCGGAGACAGCGCGCAGAGCTGGAGGAGGGAGGAGGGAGGAGGGAGGAGAGGAGGGGGGAGAGGAGGGGGGAGTCAGGGGGGACACCAGCCACAGAGACAGGTGGATGTACCGGTGGAGGTCTTTGTCATTTCTGTCACCTCGGGCCACAGCAGAAAGCTCCAGAAGCGCACATCCAGCGGATTTTAACACGGATCCTGGGAGCTGTTCGTTATATCCGAGCGGGAGGTTATAAATAGAGAGAATACAGTGAAACTGATGCGGTTTAATAAAACATCTGCACTTCCAGCTGCAGCTGATGAAAAGGTGCATGTGTCTATGAATAAAAGACAAACTGGAAGAGACTCGAGGATCTTCGGCGTCTTAATTTAGGATTCATTAAACATTCATGACGGCGAGGAAGCGAGACTCAGAGAGCCAGAGGGATGTGGAGGCTCTGGTTCTGCACAGTCCGGGCTCGGTTCTCATGAGACCCAGCGTGGCAGCCTACAAACCATCCCATGAGCCTCTCTGACAAAATGACTCAAAGGTGCACGCTGTAGTTTGGAGGAAGAACTAAATAATCTCACTCTCTGAATAAAGGAGGACATTATTCATACTGATGTTCTCTGTTTACATGTGGCGGACCCCGCCACCTTTCCAGCTTCAAACAGTGTTCTGGGACCTGACTGTCCTCTGAGAACAGCTGGTGTGTTCACTCATGGATAAAGTTTGTCTTATTACCTCATTAATATTGTAAATATTAAAATTTGGATTTTCTTCTTGTCGCCTGTTTGTAAAATTATAGTAAAGGCTTTTATTTTCTTATTTCTCACACTCTCCTCGCCTACCTCACTTCCTTTCCTCGCTTCCTTTCCTCACTTCCTTTCCTCATGATGACTCATTGGTTCCGAGGAAGTGGGTCGAGGTTTGAAGCCAAGTTTCGTAGTGACTCATCCAGCGTCACGTGATGTCCTGATGAAACGACAACATTTGGAAAGTCTAGAAGAGACGAACGATTAATTTATTTTATCCCCAATCAAGTTAGCTGGGCGCTAAACAGGAAGTTAGCCGCTCTTTGCTCTGTGCACACCTGTTCATTCAGTCTTTGTCCACCTTCACACGTGTTTTTGACTGTGACATTAATTTCTGATTCTTGTTTTCTTTTCTTTTCAAACCTCCGACTGAACAAACGTCTGATGACTCGATGTTGATATGAAAACAAAGTCCGCAGGTCTGAGGAAGAGAGAACTAAATAATCTCACTCTCTGAATAAAGGAGGACATTATTCATACTGATGTTCTTTGTTTACATGTGGCGGACCCCGCCACCTTTCCAGCTTCAAACAGTGTTCTGGGACCTGATTGTCCTCTGAGAACAGCTGGTGTGTTCACTCATGGATAAAGTTTGTCTTATTACCTCATTAATATTGTAAATATTAAAATTTGGATTTTCTTCTTGTCGTCTGTTTGTAAAATTATAGTAAAGGCTTTTATTTTCTTATTTCTCACACTCTCCTCGCCTACCTCACTTCCTTTCCTCGCTTCCTTTGCCTCACTTCCTTTCCTCATGATGACTCATTGGTTCCGAGGAAGTGGGTCGAGGTTTGAAGCCAAGTTTCGTAGTGACTCATCCAGCGTCACGTGATGCCCTGATGAAACAATAACATTTGGAAAGTCTAGAAGAGACGCACGATTAATTTATTTTATCCCCAATCAAGTTAGCTGGGTGCTAAACAGGAAGTTAGCCGGCTCTCTCGCTGCTCTGTGCAAACCTGTTCATTCAGTCTTTGTCCACCTTCACATGTGTTTTTGACTGTGACATTAATTTCTGATTCTTGTTTTCTTTTCTTTTCAAACCTCCGACTGAACAAACGTCTGATGACTCGATGTTGATATGAAAACAAAGTCTGCAGCTCTAAGCTCCTGATATCTGCGGTTCTGTCGGGTTATTGCTGTTCTGCAGAAATCGCCGGCTGAGCTCTACACGAGGCTGATCCGTCCACCTGCCCTTTGAGCAAATTGTCTGTCTGGCAGCTTCCCTCATCTCTCTCTCTCTCACCTCCACTTCCTCCGACTGTCTGTGTGTGTGCTTCCCGGAAATATTGGAGACGAGAGTGCCCCCTGCTAATATACGGTCATTACCATGACAACCACGCCACAAGCTGGAGCGGGATGATGTCGATCATGGCAACGGTGGCGAGCGGCCAGCCCGACAGCCCGTCTCCACCCCAGGGGCGAGCCGACGTGTCAACTCAGGGGTTTGATACCAGAGTGTGCACACACACACACACACACACACACACACACACACACACACACCGGCTTTTATTTCTCTCTGCGCTGACAGCAGCTCAACGTTAAAGACATCCGGTCCACAAATTACAGGTAGCACAGCGTCAGCCATTTTTCTTCTCCACAACGAGCATCCACACGGGAGACACAAGAGGCTGAGGAGCTTCGTTTGGATCAAAACTGTGTTTTTATCTGTGATTCAGGGACGAGATCCAAACACATCCTGTTCATCACAAAGTGTGGCGGACTGTACCTTTAAATGAACAGTTTGGCATCCTGGGAAAAGATCAGTTCAGACCTCTCGATAAGATCAGACCGCTCTCATGTTTGTGTGTTCGTTACGGGAAGTCAGGAAATAAAGGTTTCATCGAGGTCACGCCCACAAACGCTTCAGAAACACGTCCGGTTCCTTCTGCTGGTGCAACATCACAAGACTTCCTTATTTGTGAGTGATGACAACTTCATTTGCTATTTTTATTTTAAGTTGAATAAATAAATAAACAGAAAATATACCATATAGTCAACTGACAAGACAGTGAATCTGTAGATCGATCTATGAGAGCTAAAACTCCAACCCTGTGATGTCATCGAGCTTGAGAAGACGTCTCCGAGTCTCCACAGCGCTCTCAATCTTTCATCGTGTCTGATCTCTGCAGAGTCAGTCGAGCCAGATATGTTTTAATTCAACTCGACTTTATAGGAATGTTGAAAAGGTTCCCTCACAAAACGAATCCTCTGAAACGTTCCTGGATCGACACCAAATTAAAACAAACTCTTGTTCCTCAGCCAACAGACGAACAGTCAGAGTTTTAACTGAAATCTGTGAATAACTTTGGGATTCATCGTGGCTGGAAACACGACCTGCGTCTGGCAGAGCGAACAATGAACAAACATTCAATCAGCAAAATGCAACCAGAATAAAACAAACTGATCAAACTGAGACGTTAGAATATCGAAGATCAACACGACTGTTGTTGATGCCAGATATCGACGGTTTAATGAAGCTGCTGGTCGACGTCTGTTCACCATTTTCTGTTTCCTCAGCGAGGAAAGACACAAACATTTTGAGTCTTTTTTAAGCAGTCAGCTGTGAATTTTATGAAAACTGTTGGGAAAAGATGTTTTTACCAGAGTAGAGGAGTCAGCCAGAGGGAAACACACAGCGTGGCCTCATTTATGTAGAAGTTATTCAATTAATTTGACTTTATCTTCTTCTACATGTCTCAATCAGCTGATGTCCACATACCTTCACTGAGCTCTTCAGTATCCGACCATCATCATGTAAACTGATCTGACAGCTCTTCCTCTTTTCACCGACATGCTGAAGTTTGCAGAAGAAGTTTCTGATGTTCTCTGATGTTTCAGCTGATGTGTCTTTTTTCCTCCTGATGGGCAGAAAAAGCTTCTCTGGCTGTTTGTACGTGACGGAGTGAAAGGATCCTTCACATTCACACCGTGTCCTTATAAAACCTCCGTCGTCGTCACTGCTGGCTCAAACACAGAGTTTTTAATCAAACCAAAACCGCCTCAGCTGAAGGTGTTCCAGTTGGGAGCGTTCCAAAACCCCACTGGCTCGTGCAGGACGGGCGGAGACAGAGCATTAATTGTGCTGACCTGACAGACGTGAGAGGACTCCGGAGGAGTTTACAGCGAATTAACACTGGCATCGATGTAACAGACGACTCGGTGATGATGCAGAGCTACCTGATGGTCACCTGACGCCATCACAGGAGGCGGGAGTGATGATGGAAAGTAAAAATCATGAAAAGTTTGCATGTTAAACGTGAACTGTGTTGTATAAATAAAGTTTATTAACATTATTAGGTCTTTTTCTCTGTGTGGATCAGATGTCATGTAGCTTAATATCTGGATTTCTTTCATCATTATTATTATTATTTAAAATGAAATGTGGGTTATTTCAAGAAAATTAAGAAAATGTCTCATATTATTTGTTGTCTCCTTTTTTGCTCCTTCACAGGAAAAACTTCATCAATATTTATTATACTTGTGTTGTTTTGCTGTGTTTTTATTTTATCTTCCATGATTTCATTGCTTGTTTTTACTTTTTACTTCTGCAAAGTTAACGTAACGTAATATTCATCATTCTGTGAAATGAATACTTTTACTTTGGATGATTTGGATGATTACAGTTTGACTTTCACTCAGTCAACATCGTGAACTCAGCAGCTAACAGCAGCAGCAGTTAGCAGCAGCAGCAGTTAGCAGCAGCTCAGGACTTTGACTTGTGACAGAATATTTTCTCTCTGTGAAATAAAAGATCAGAGTTTTTATTCCATTGTTTCGAAGTGCTTTGATTCGTTTCATCCTCAGTGAGAAGAGTCATCCACGATATCTGCCTCCGCCTCAGCAGCAGCAGTTAGAGGTAGCAGCAGTTAGAAGCAGCAGCAGTTAGCAGCAGTCAGCAGTTAGCAGCAGCCTGCAGCGGCTCGGCGTGGCTTGTCTTCAGACGGCTGAGCAGCAGTTAGCAGCAGCAGTTAGCAGCAGCAGTTAGCAGCAGCAGCAGTTAGCAGCAGCAGTTAGCAGCAGCCTGCAGTGGCTCGACGTGGCTCGTCTTCTGACGGCTGAGCAGCAGTTAGCAGCAGCAGTTAGCAGCAGCAGTTAGCAGCAGCCTGCAGCGGCTCAGTGTGGCTTGTCTTCAGACGGCTCAGCAGCAGTTAGCAGCAGCAGCAGTTAGCAGCAGCCTGCAGCGGCTCGGCGTGGCTCGTCTTCAGACGGCTGAGAAGCAGTTAGCAGCAGCAGTTAGCAGCAGCCTGCAGCGGCTCGGCGTGGCTCGTCTTCTGACAGCTCAGCAGCAGTTAGCAGCAGCAGTTAGCAGCAGCCTGCAGCGGCTCGTCGTGGCTCGTCTTCTGACGGCTGAGCAGCAGTTAGCAGCAGCAGCAGTTAGCAGCAGCAGCAGCAGTTAGCAGCAGCAGCAGCAGTTAGCAGCAGCCTGCAGCGGCTCAGCGTGGCTCGTCTTCTGACGGCTGAGCAGCAGTTAGCATCAGCAGCAGTTAGCAGCAGCAGCAGTTAGCAGCAGCAGTTAGCAGCAGCCTGCAGTGGCTCGACGTGGCTCGTCTTCTGACGGCTGAGCAGCAGTTAGCAGCAGCAGCAGTTAGCAGCAGCAGTTAGCAGCAGCAGCAGTTAGCAGCAGCAGTTAGCAGCAGCAGCAGTTAGCAGCAGCAGCAGTTAGCAGCAGCCTGCAGCGGCTCGGTGTGGCTCGTCTTCTGACGGCTGAGCAGCAGTTAGCAGCAGCAGCAGTGAGCAGCAGCAGTTAGCAGCAGCAGTTAGCAGCAGCAGCAGTGAGCAGCAGCAGTTAGCAGCAGCAGTTAGCAGCAGCAGCAGTGAGCAGCAGCAGCAGTTAGCAGCAGCAGTGAGCAGCAGCAGCAGTTAGCAGCAGCAGTTAGCAGCAGCAGTTAGCAGCCGGCCTCTGGTGACACTCTGGAGCTGCTCTTGTGATGAAACTCTTCTGGCTCTTTTCTTCAGACGTCTCTAAACGTCTCTTCACTCTCAGGAGTTCATGAATCGTCTGCTGGCTTCAGATCAGTGTGAAACACAGAAACACAGCCGGCTGCTTTCAGAAGCTCGCAGCGACGTCCTGCAGCAGTTTCATACTTTAATCATGATGTTTAGTGAATCCTTCTCGTCTCATGATATCAGAACGAGGCGCCTGAGTTAAAACGCAGAGTGTTGTGATGATCTCACTTCAGCGTGTTGGATAATTCATCATCCTTCCACGTATTCCAGGAAGAACCAGAGCTGCTTCCAGGACGAGGTCACATCTGTTTCCTTCCTGCTGGAAACAAAACAGCAGCAGCTTTGTTTTATTTCTGTTATTAACCACAACTCTGCTCTCACTGTCGCACTTAAAGAGACTGTAACTCCAAAAGCTGCGATCTTAAACTACTTGGACTTTCCTTTGTGTGTCTCATATGTTGTTATAGGTCGTTTTTTTAATTACTACACTTGAGAACGAAGGAGGAGACGATGACTGGCTTCTCATTTTTAGGTGAACTGTTCCTTTAATTGGCTCTAATAAAGCACGCTGCATTTAAACTACAGAGCTGATTTTTCCTGGCAAATCAAATACAGTAAAATCTGAATATTGTCCAACTACTTTCCTTTTGTAATGCCGACTGAGCCAAACCTCCCGACACTTTAGTGTTGGACCTCAGTGATGCTCTGAGTGAAGCTGATTATTTAAAAGATCATTTTTCAATAAGATGAGTAAAATATAATTAACTTTTGTGTCAAAGCGCTCAGAGAACGACATCGTCTCGCTCAACACACGTCACCAACACCAACATGGAGCCTCAGAAAAAACATCAGAAAAGGTGAAAATCAAAATAAATCTGGTGATGTTGTCAACTGCCGTTCTGTGAAAGGAGAGCTGGTTCTGGTTCAGTTCTTCACCAAAGACTCTACAAGGCTTTGGTGAGTGTGAACAAGACGACGTCACTGACGACACTGTACGTATGTTTTACTGAAATAAAGTCCCGTGGTCGTCCGTCTGAAGGGGAGGACCTCGCCTCTCTCCCCTCCACATACTTTTGTCCATGTAGTTTAAGTTGTTCATCATGACAGATAACAAAATAAATTTTATTCATCCCTCCTGTAACACTTTCACTGTCAGCAGCCATATTACACAAATAAAGCAGAGTGTCATCTGGATGTAATCAGTCGGTTCCTCATCTTAAAGCTCCACTGTGTCGTGTTTTAAGTAATTTATGACCTCAAATCAGCGTCTTCATTCATCAATAAGTCCTCATTGGTGTAAAATGATCTCTGCCAACAATCTCACTTCTCCTCCTGAGGGAAGAATCACTTCTCTGTATTTCCATAGGACGGGCGAGCTCTACGGAGGCTTCCATGTCCTTCCGCTCTATAAAAAACGATGAACTGGTGAGAGGGACAAAAAGCTCTACGTGGTACAGATAAGGCTAAAGGCGTTTTCACTCAGAGCCAGCGTGACTGTGGAACGGAGAAGGAGCTTAGCCAGACGCGCTCGTCAGCTGCAGTTTGAAGTCTGTTTGAAATAACGTACCTCATCACCCGAAACTAAACTTGATGAAGTGCTGTTTGAAGACATGTTGTTGTCACAGCTTCTTGAATCTTGACACATCCCGCCTGCCGTAGTTCCAACAGGCTGCAACGCACGTTTGAAAACGCGAGGCGCTAGAGAGCAGTATTCATTTGGATGCAGAATAACATTTAACCACCAGATGGGAGAAATTATTCCACAGTGTGTTTTTAATACTTTTTCTGTGCCGTGTTGGTGTTGGTGACGTGTGTTGAGCAAGACGATGTCGTTCACTGAGGTTTAGAAGAAAAGCAGATGGTATTTTACTTTTTTTACGACCAACTGGGACAAAAATTATTTGTCTTTCTTCATTCACTGCCACACAAAGTTCACTGGATCTCTATCGATCCCCGTCCTCCTCCACCTGAAGACTTATCGTTCTTCTTCACCTGACTTCCTCCTTTGTTGCCGTAGTAATTACTGCAGCCACTAGAGGTCACTTGGTCTGACTAGAAACCTAAAACATGTGTCGTAATAATCAGAATTAGACTTATACGGACCTTTTCCTGATGAGGATGGACGGGTTAGAGGTAGGGACAGTGATTTTGGAGAAAGATTGTGGATGCACAATAACATTTAACCACTAGATGGGAGAAATAATTCCACAGTGTGTCTTTAAAAACTTCCTGTAACAGAAGCTTTCTGCTGGTTTTTTATCCTTTCCCTCTGAGACGACACATGAACCTGACAGCGCTGTGCCGTCCGTGAACCTGCAGCCTGTTAATGCAGACGGACAGCGCTGCTCCGGCTGAAAGGTCGCGGCCTTTGAAGAGCAGCAAAACACATAAACTAAACTATAATCGAGGATTTATTTCTATAGCGATAACCTTTTCCAGGCAGGAATTACAACGTTCTTCACCATCACAGAGTGAGAAGCACAAAGAAAGAATATACGGAGGGATGGAATAAAAGAAACGAAGCACTCGGTCAGCGAGTTATTAATAAAGAGCTGCACGACATGAATAAACAAGCAGCAGCAGAACAGGGCCGACGCAGGCGAGGAGTTTAACAGCAGCGCTGAGAAGAAATCTCCCTCCTGCAACAACCACTTTACTCTTTATTTCAGCCTCAGATGCTTTTGTGTTTCAGATGAATTCAGCTCTCATTACTGTCGAAGGCGAGCGTGGAAAAAGGAAAGATTCCTCCTCTTGTATCATCCTTTTATTATGGAGCGCTTCCTGCGGGGCAGTAAATAAACGAGCCCGCGCTGACTTAATCTGACGGAGAAATATGGCAATTAACAGAAGGCTCTCCACCCAGCGAGCTCTGCCCTGCATTCTCCCTTTGAACCTCCCGGTAAATGGAGTTTTTCTGGCTGCCTTCATCGCCGTGTAAATAAACAATTAAGATGTGGAATGCGAGATGAGGAGCGCTGCTGTGTTATTCTGTCACAACCTTGCCCTCGTCTTTATCGCCCTCCATCTCTGCTGCTCTTTAATCAGCAGGTGCTTAGCAGAGACACGCCGTTATCAGCTGTGTGTGTGTGCACGCATGTGTGTGTGATCGCACATGTGTCCAGCTGTTTCTGGATGCAGTTCTGTGGTTGACGTGAGCTCCGCTGGGTGTTTGAGCTGCCAGGAATAATTCAGCCTCAGGACGTCTCAGGAGTCGAACAAATCTGATAATATTTCTATTTTTTTTAACCAATTTCCTGAAACCTTTACGGGCAGAGACCATACGTAACGTAAGAGCTTCCGCAACCAAACCAGGAAGAGGCATCGTTCTCCCCGGTCACTCTCTCCAGGTAATGATGAACTATGTGAATAATAATGGACGAGGCAAAGAAGGTGAAGAGGGAGAGGGAGACGGATGGAGAGCGCTGTGGTGTCGAGTCAAAGCCCGTTGATACGTGTTTCCTCTCTTGAGAAGCTTCAAAACCACCGTTCTTTGGGCAGAAACCATACGTAACGTAAGAGCACGTACACGTGAGTAAACACAGCAAAGACAATGTGACATTCCTCGAGCTTCCGCAACCAAACCAGGAAGAGGCACACTGATAAAAATACAGGGCTTGATCTACTTAAAAAAAGTAAGGCAACTTTTTGCATCATTTTATCCCGTAGATCAAACAAGAGTAGTCTTTGTTTGTACAACATTAATTTTGCAAGTAAAGTCAACTTACTTTTACAAACAAAGTAAACTCGGTTGTGTTAAGTTGAATTTACTTGCAAAAGTAAGTTAACATGACTTGCAAGATTAATGTTGTACATACAAAGACAACTCTTGTTTGATCTACATGATAAAATGATGCAAAAAGTTGCCTCACTTTTTCTCAGTAGATAAAACACATTATATTTTTGTCACGGTGAGCCACTTAAATCAAGTATGTGATCTACGTGTTGGTCAATCTGTCCAATATAAACATGACATGACATTTTTGCCTCATGGTGCTAGAAAACAAATGACAACAACAAAATTAAGAGGGTGAATTCTCTGGAAATCATAAGTACACAAAGGTTATAATAAGGCATAATACCCAGAAGTACCCAGAATGCACCACACGGGGCGGGGCGCAGCTGGAGCAGAGTAAATACAACAAGCAAACAGTGTGTTGTGTGGATCTGCATAAGAAAATGTGTTGAGCCACTTACATACAGCTTGTTAGGGAAAAAATCTAAATGACTTGTGTTTTGAACAAATGTAGACTAATTCACAACTTGATATATTAAAGTCAAGAGACAAACTTTGTTTTTTATTGTTGTTATCACAGGCTTAATTATGTTACAAATACATATTCTTATATTCACTTTTTTCAGTGCATCGTTCTCCCCAGCTGACGATGAACTACGTGAATAACTGTGGAAACTTTACACAACAAATGAAAAAGACGGTGCTGATGGTCGAGGCAAAGAAGGTGAAGAGGGAGACGGAGACGGATGGAGAGCGCTGTGGCGTCGAGTCAAAGCCTGTTCCCCCGTTGATACGTGTTTCCTCTCTTGAGACGCTTCAGAACCACCGTTCTTTGGGCAGAAACCATACATAACGTAAGAGCACGTACACGTGAGTAAACACAGCAGAGACAATGTGACACTCCTCGAGCTTCCGCAACCAAACCAGGAAGAGGCATCGTTCTCCCCGGTCACTCTCTCCAGCTGACGGTGAACAACGTGAATAACTGTGGAAACTTTACACTGCAAATGAAAAAGACGGCGCTGATGGACGAGGCGAAGAAGGTGAAGAAGGAGAGGGATAGAAACTGAGGTAAAACAAGAGTGAACGGACAGCGTTTCCTTAAAAACACAGCACAACTCACCCTCTCCTCCAGCAGCCTGCCTGTGTGGGGAAGCCCTGACGAGTCGATTACCGAGTGCAGGAGATTTCTGCAGCTCAAGGATGAAAATGTCTGATTATTACTCCATGGAACGCTCAGTTCTTATTATCGAGAGCTGACAGGGAAAAGAACGGAAGTAATGGAGTAATAATCAGACATTTTCATCCTTGAGCTGCGGAAATCTGTGTGAAATCTGTGCGAAATGTGTTTTTAATACAAATCCAGCAAAGCTAGCAGATGTTTGATGCTTCGTACTGTGTGCTGGGACTGTACATGTACTGTTGCTGAAGTTTGCTGCTGTTCTCACCATTAATTGTGGCTTTTTGATGGCGGTTTCTAGTTGGAGACATAAGCTGCAGTGTGTTGTTATCGTGCGGTCTTTTCTGAGGTTGCTAAAACTAGCTAAGCTAGCGGTCAGCTAACTTGACCTCTCGAGGGGGAGTCTTACTCGGTGTCAAGGTGTGTTAGACCATGGATTAAACTTACACCGGAATATCCCTTTAACAAGAGTTTATATTATACATCTACTTCCACTTTCAGTCTTTGCGCTCATGGAAGCTCAATGTGAAATGTGAAACACTTTCTGATCACGTTATCTGTGCTTAAAACTGGTGCTAAAACATCTGGACATATACTGTAGACACACTTTACGATCGAGCAGTTCTGGAGCAGTTGGAGTCGACAACGATCGACGAGGAAACTCAGAGGAAACAGAGAGGAGAAACAGCTGAGATGTAAAGATGAAGTGAGCTCTGGCTCAGTGTCGACGTCGTCCTCACAGCGAGTGGAGCAAACGTTTCTGTCTCAAAGCGTTCGCCGCTGCTCACAATCCAACACGAACAAACACGGCGTTTACCAGCAGCGCCGAGGTGAACCCTCCTCTCCTGCAGCAAACACATCTCAGACTTTATTGCAGCTTTTGTGTTTCAGATGAATTCAGCGCTTTATTCTGGAGGACTCCCTGCAGGGCAGCGAATAAACAAGTGATAAGTGTCTTTGTGTGTCTTCATGAAAGCTGCAGGAGCAGAGGACGGCGCCTGTCGCTGTGGATCATCAGTCTGAGGTCATGAATACAGCACGAGGCGAGAAGACGAGGAGGAACAGAACGAGTCGACTCTGAGGAGCAAACCTGGAAAACTCAGATAATTCGAGGACAAACTGCAGCTCGATATGACAAGAACTTTAAGGCTGACACACACCGGCTCAGACGTCGGACGTCTGAAGCGTTCGGAGAGAGTCGGACGAGTTCTGGAGCTGCTCTGTTCGGTGTGTTCAGCTGCGTCTGATCCGACTGAACAAGCGAAGTCGGCCGTCTGAGGTTGGACGCCGTCGGATACTCTGATTGGTTGTTAGCTAGCTGTTCAGTGACCATTCTGATTGGCGGTGTGCCAGCGAATCAGCGCGGCGTGTGGGAGGGGCGGCGGAAGTGACGACGGTAAACAAACCACATAAACAGAGACGGCACAGAGTTACAAACAACACTTCACCGTTCGTTATTTTGGGGATAAACCAGCGTATGTTTGGAAGCCATGGCTGTGTGGACCGAGGACTTTGAGGAGCAGCTGGCTGCCCTGGTGGAAGAGAGACCACCGTAATACGACATCACGCAAGTAATGCTGAGCTAACACTGTGTGTGCTTTGTTCTGATAAGCTACGGTCCGCACTCCGTTCTGTCATTTCCTGTTTTTATGTTTTGGGTGACTGGCACGAGACTAGCGCCACCCGATGTTTAGGAGACTTATTGCATTTCACACAGGCGCAGAACGTATACGCTGCTGTGTAGCCGGGGCGGAGTGTTTCAATGTGACTTTTCTACCGAACGGATCCGACGGAGTGGTCGGAGAAGGAAGTCGGATAAGGAAGACGTCGGAGCCGGTGTGTGGGGGCCTTAAAGCTAAAGTCTGCTCCTTCATGACGACGTCAGCAGCTCTCAGCCTGGATCTTCTGCAGCTCCTACAGATGACGACTCAGCACAGTCACAAATATGTTAAAACATCCAGAGAAATGTCTCAGATCTTCCTCTCCTGTGTACGTTTGTGAGCTCAATATGTTCCAAACGCTCACATTTCCACTGCCGACGCTGTTCGCTGTTTTGCCCCGAGGCCCCGGAGCTCCAGGGGCCCTGAAAGGTTCATGTTGGTTAATTGGTTTGTGGTGGCGTGATTGATCATTGAGGGAATATGAACCACTGCAGCAGCACATCTGCTCACATGGTGAGGTGCTCGCTTCACCAGCTGATCCTGAGTCCTCTCTGCAAGGTCAAAAGAGCGTCATTTATCCAGTTTTGTGTTTGAAAGGCGTCAGGAACCAGAAGCTCGATGCATTCGTTCCCCCTCGCAGGTTCATTCAACCACGCTGAGCGTCGTCTGCAGAGAGGTGGTCAGGGTGGGTGATGGGCGCCAAGCAGAGGGCTTCAACAAACGCTCAGGACACATGAGCAGTTTGGTGAAGCTTAGGAAAAGATCCTGATTTCAAATTTGAATGCATATCGTGTGTTCAGGCTCAACATGACAATAAAATGTTCAATAATGCTGCCGTTGCTCTGAGCAGGTGTCGTCCTGCAGGAACAGTTCAATTCAAATACATTCACTGACAACTTTTCTTCAGCACTGTAATTAAACCATCCAGAATCAGCTAAGAGAGACAATATAAGCATATTTTGGATGTAAATATATTTTGAACTGATACTTTAATCTGTCGTCTGTGTGTCTACACTAAAAGTCAAGTTTTTAATAAGCCGTATACGTCATCAGAGCTCTGCACGGTGAAAGCTAAAAGACATTAACACGGTGGTGTTGGTTCGTCAGCGGCTGCTCCTCCCCACACTCACCTAACGGGAGGATTTAGTCATCAGATGCACTCAGTTCATTAGTGTGTGACTAACAAATAATTACTGTTTGCAGGATATTACAACGCAGCTTCAAACTTACCTCGAGCTGAGGACAGAATCAGAAAACAAACACGCGTTAAGATGAACCGGCAGATACAAACCTCTACTATGTATAAATATTACTAAATGCAGGTTTAAGACAAAGAGCCGCTGAGCTCTTTACATCACGCTCTTGAAATCTTTCTCCTACAAATCCGCGCCGTCAGCACATTTTCAGCTCGGTGTAAACACGTATTAATGTAAAAGCTCCGGTGCACACAGAGGACGGAGGAACAAGTCATCTGGACACGCTGTATTATGTGTGGTCGAAGGAGTCGGGGGTCTCGAGCTGGTAGCCAGGGAAGACCTTGTTGCTATGGCAACTAATGAACCATGTGGGGATGGGGATGGGGGGGGGTCATGCATGTAGTACCAGACCTCCAGTAAAGATGCTGAAGTGGGTCGTTTCCCAGTGTTTGTGAGTAGAAACACTCGTTTAATGAGGAAAAGGAAGGAGAAGTACGGAAGCGTATTGCATTCACTTGACAAATTTTTTTGGTTTGTTTTACTGAGTAATTATTTGTGTTTTTCTGAGTAATTTATTTTTTTGTCTGTTTTTTGGAATAATTATTTCTGTTTTTCTGGGTAATTTTTTTTTGTCTGTTTTTCAGAGTAATTATTTTCCTGATTTTCTGAATAATTTTTTTTTGTCTGTTTTTTGGAGTAATTATTTTTTTTCTGTTTTTCTGCGGTAATTTTTTTTCTTCTGTTTTTCAGAGTAATTTTTTTTCTGAAATATCGAGATACTTCAAACTCCCGCGAGAACATCCAACCTGTAACAGACTCCCGTTCTCCCGTGGACCATGTCGTGGACCTATGGTGACTCCTGCCTGCACATACATGCCTTGACAAACTAATGATAATACCATCTATATGAGTTAAAGACAGGACTGTCTCCCAGTGTCTTAAACCCAGATCAAAGTAAAACTTGATTAAACTGAACAAGTCGGTCATGTTTGTAACCATGAAGTCGAGCTCTCAATGAATGAATGGATCTTCAAATGCTCCGTAAACTCAGGAAAAAAATTAGTCCGAAAAACAGAAAAAAAAAAATTATTCAGAAAATCAGAAAAAGAAAATTACTCAGAAAAACAGAAATAATTATTCCAAAAAACAGACAAAAAAATAAATTAGTCAGAAAAACAGAAATAATTATTCCAAAAAACAGACAAAAAAATAAATTACTCAGAAAAACAGAAATAATTATTCCAAAAAACAGACAAAAAATAAATTAGTCAGAAAAACAGAAATAATTATTCCAAAAAACAGACAAAAAATAAATTACTCAGAAAAACAGAAATAATTATTCCAAAAAACAGACAAAATATAAATTACTCAGAAAAACAGAAATAATTACTCAGTAAAACAAACCAAAAAATAAATTTATCAAGTGAATGCAATACGCTTCCGTAGAGAAGCATGTGAGGAGTGAAGACAGAGTGAAGGAAAGGTTGTGTCGACGGCCGAGTGGCGTCTGACAGCAGCGGACAGTGATGAAGATGAAGATGAAGAGGACAAAGGAGGAAGAAAAAGCGAGAGCGAGGACGAGGACAAAGAACGAGTTCCTGTCAGGACACGTTTTTAAAGTGGAACCAATTCCAGAGGCGACGAAAAGGCCGTCTGGAAGTCGAGGAGAGTGTGAGACTGACTGGATCACAGACGGCCTTGACTACTACACACACACACACACACACACACACACACACACAGAGCGAGCAGGAAGCGTCTCCGTCCTGCTGTTCGTCTCCGTATACGCAGCAGCAGCAGCAGACCTAATTGCAAAGTGGGACATTATTTAGGGCACACTGAAAAAAATGTAGGGCTAAAAAGAGAATAGGAGGCAGAGAGAGCGGCGACGCAGTGAAGTCCTGCAGACGACACACTCGATTCACACCTGAGAGGTAGTTTGGTCGCCGTCATCATCTCTGACATCATCACATGTTCTCAATCGTTCCTCTGAATTCAGTTTCCACTTTACATGCAGGTCGCGCTCACACTGAGCGAGCTCCTGGTGTTTAACTTCACATGTGGCTGATTGCTCTGATTGTCTGGCAGCAAATTGAGTTTCCTCTCAGGGACAATAAAGTTTGAATCACACAGATGATGATGTGTTGGTGCGGGACACGCCGGCAGAGGCGTTGGTGTAAATAAGAAAACAGTGGATGTGGAGGGGAAGAAGATTTCTTTAATTTAATAAAATATCTTCCTCTGTTATCAAATCGAGCTTCACGGGACAGGAAGTGGAGCGGGGACTGTAATTATGTTGTTGTACAATGAAGCCAGGATTCATTAGAGGGATTCTCGCTGAGCTGGAGCAGATTTTCAAGCGAGAAAAGAACCACGAGATCTTTTTCTTTCTCCTTCTGAATGTAAAATTCATACTAAAGAATGAAGAAAAACTGTTCACAGGTCAGCGCTGACACTATGTAAAGTGCATGAATTAACCATCTACTGTACAGGCTCGTCTAAATATTTCATATTTGATGGGTCTCAGTGCGGCAAACAACCCCTGTGTGGACTGTGTGAGGCTTCAGTCTGATGTGATTTACTTTACTTATTCCCACATTTAAGACCAATATTGACTAAAACAATGAACACATGTAGACACAAGCCCTCGCTGTGAGTCCGGAGCTGCACCCTGCTGTGCTGCTCACATCCTCTCCAATTAAACAACCACAAACGAATCAAACATGCAGTTCATGACTTCTGCCACTCGGGGGCTCGCTGTCAGAACCAAACTGAAGAGAGAGTCGGTGCAGATCCAGACCTTCTGGAGGAATAAACACCTGGAGTCTCATCAGGTTCTGCTCTGACGGGAGGATGACGTTATAACTTGTGGGATTAAACAGGTGATTTGTCTTCACTCCTGTTGATCGGCCCGACTGCAGCAGAGATCTGGAGGTTATTCACTGTCGAGCTGGAGGGGAACGTAACGTCACAGAGAGGCAGGAGAGTCTGTTGCTCGCTAACTTTAGCTTACTGCTGCGTACATACGTAAAGTAATCTGGCGGTCTGGGGCGGATAAACATCGCATGAGTAACCCGGATGAACACGAATGAAAGCTCTGCTTGTGAATAAACCATTAAAGCACCACTGCCGATGAAATTCTATCTGATGTGACGACTGAAATGCTCACAGACGAGGTTTGAAAGTTTATTCATGTTGAGTTTAGTCTCCTTCGCCCAGTTCTCCATCCAGAAGTACCGACAGGCGACAAAATACACCGCTAGCTTCAGTAAACCTGTGGATTTCTCTGGTTTGAAATATTTAGGTTAATACTACGCGCAAAACTCAGCAGGATTTATAACAAAGGTCTCATCGTTTTTCCATCTCAGTTGCAGATTTCAGAGCCTGAAGGACGTTTGACCACTTTGATCAGTCAGTAATACAGTCTGGACAAAATAAAAACTGTTCTTCTGGATCCAAAACCTTTTTCTTTGCCTCTGACTTAAAGCAGCTACAAGGAGTTTTTACGTTGTTGACTCTGGCGCTCCCTGTGGACAGAAGCGGTCTGAGCACCACCACTTCCTGTCAGAGAAAACATTTGATTTGAAATGCTTTTTTAAAATACTGTTTTCTTTTTTAAACACAGCTGTTTGTAGGATACATGGCGATGAGGTAATGTGTCTGTTAGGTGGAGAAATGTAGGCGGCAGGTTTTTGAAAAAGAAGAAAAATGTGCAGAATTAAAAGTGTGATATCTCTGGTTCTGCACCTGTAAACCCACTTCAGCCTTTAAGTGCATTGAATTATCACGTGTAATACAAACAAACGTGCAGAATTATAATGTTGCCAGCATGACATTTGTGAAAAATGTCTCTTTGCTGAGAGATAAATGCAGAATATCAACAGCTCAACAATCAGGTTTCGTTGCGTCCTGAGCTGCCGAGCTTCTGGCTTTGTTTTCTCCTCAGTGACGGAGCGATTCATCATCCTGAGCTGCGATCTGTGTCGAGATCCAGGAGGATCGAAGGGGCCCTCGCTCGTTTGTGGCGAGGAGGAGGTCAGCGCTGATGCCATCGATCCTCCGAGTATCAGGAGAATCAGAGTGGGACGACTGATGATGGCTGATTTATCTGAAGAGAGTCCTGCTCGGCTCCCCGGAGAGATAAAATCATCGAGTCCAGCTGGCAGAGCTCAAAGCGAACCCCCCTCTGCTGCAGCCGAAGTGCCCGTTTGCCTTTTTGCAGATATAATTGCTGAAGTATTTCTCCTGATGTGCTGATTCTGTTTCAGGTGGATGCATTAAGACGAAGACGGGTCACGTTGTTTGTTGAACGCACCTTTACTACTCGCTCTCTTCCCACCACCACACACAGCGATGCCCTCGTTCTCTCTCACTCACTCCATCTCTGAAAGCACATTAATCATTGCAGACTCCCACATGTTTTCACCTCTGCCTCCTCCCCGCCCATTTTCTCCTACTCCTCCGGTTCTCTTCCTCTGGCGCTGGAGGCAGGCAAGTGGGTCAGCGGCAAACTGGAGGACTGTTTTCACTCCGGCTGAGAGAGAAAGAACGAGAGCGAGAGAGAGCTGAAGGCTGCAGGAGCCAAACGAGATGCAGGTTTCCAACAAGCTTCTTTTATTAGAACCCAGTTTCCTGCAGAAAGCACCAGATCAAAACCCAGCTGACTTCATGTCAGCGTGGAGAGTAAAAATGTGCAGTTCCGGCATATAAATGTGGAAGTGGGTGATTCAAACCCCGTCAGCAGCGAGGAACACGTTCTTATCTTGGACTGAGACACAAAAAAAGACTAAACTGACTGTTACTACGACGACGAGAGGACACGGTGATGGAAAATGAAGGTATAGATATGTTGATCAGTAACCACAGGCCTCCTAAAGAGAGCAGAGACAGAAACCCCCTCCACACATCTGCCTCTCACACGAGATGAGATCACACCGTAGAAGCAGAGAAGGGAATTTTTTCTCCATGAATATTTATGAGGTTGAACGCCGGCCACGGAGGAGAGAGAGAGAGAGAGAGAGAGAGAGAGAGAGAGAGAGAGAGAGAGAGAGAGAGAGGAAATCAGCTGTTGGAGCTGAAATAGCAAACAAAAAGAGAAAAATGGAGCAAAACCGTGAACAATATGTGACATACAGGACGAGATCCAGCCGGAGCCCACGGCTCCATTCATGACTACGACTTAAAACACTAAAATATAATCCTGAGATAGAAAAAGGTTGTTTTACGCTCAGCTCAGAGTGTTTGGGTCGATGTTCTGGTGTTTAACGAGCAGGTTTTGCCATCTACTGGTTTCATGTGCTCATTACATTAAACACATGTAAACACTGGTTTCTGTTGAACGAGCCACTAAAGGAAGAGAACTGATCTTTAAACGTTCACATTTTACAGTCACTTCAGAAGAAACGTCTCTTTTGTTTTGATTTAGACACAATAAATTGATTATTACCGGTTAATAAAACGACACAATCAGGACGCAGGTGACTTATTTCCCATTTTAAATGTTTCATTATGTAACTGACTCTTCAAGTCTAATAATAATAATAATAATAATGTCTTCACCGCTCAAGTTAAATGACGTTCTGTTAATATTTTGAGACGATACAAGCAAATAAATTAATAACAGGACAAAAGTTATTATTGATCATTTACATACCTGTTTATAACAGCTGTGTGTTAACTGTCGAGATGTAAACTGTGAAAAAATGCACTTTGATTAATGACCTGCAGAAGTTACAGGACAGAAACCAGCCGGAAGTTTCCTGGAAATGTTTTTAATACATTTTGAGGTAATTTGAGGATAATTAACAAAGAAAATAAAAATTCCTTCTGTTTATTTTACAGATTTTTCTTTTATTGTGTTATGTTATGTATTTTTAAAAACACAAATAATATCAGTAAAATAAATGTGAATTTACACATTTTTTCACATAAAAATACTTTTTGCAAACATATTATACCTTTAATTCAATAACTGAAACTGTTCCAGGTCATTTAAACGTATAATGTAGAATAAAAACAGATCTCACGTTAAATTAAAGCTAATTACTGAGTTTTTATCAGATACAATATTGAGAATTTTTCTGATTATAGGAATCAGAATTATTTTCTGATTACGGACAAAATAAATTGATTTAAAAATGCAACATATTGACTCTGATGCAGCCTGTAATCTGCAAAATAACCAGAAAAGAGAGTAAAAAGTACAATATTTGCTTTCAAAATGTAGTCGAGTGGAAGTATAGAGTAGAAGAAACTGGAAATACTCGAGTAGATAACTGGAATTTGTTCTTCAGTGCAATAAATATGATAATAGAAATAAAAGTTCATTACCTGCACTGCTGATGAAGATCATGTGATGTGATGGAAAGCTCCAGAACACCCTGCTGTGGTGATGAGATCACTTTCCGTCATCATCGTTCTTTCTCTGCAGAAAATGATGACGTGCACGTTTCCTCTCATCCAGCTGATGGAGGTCGACACTCAGCTGAACCAGCAGATGATAAAAGCTTTAATGATCCCTGAGAGGAAACACACACAGAGATGTAAAAGAATATAACTGAGCCTGTGGAAGGTTTCAGTTCAGCAGCAGCGTCAGGACTAATCAGACATTCAGCCTGATTCTCTTTCTTCTCAGGTCCTTTTCATTCCCGGCTGTTAGAGATGATCTTCACCCCCGTGGACCGAATCATTATGATGATAATAAGTCTCATTATACTGTTCCACCCATCTCCCAGCGAATTAACACAATAATGTGAAAGTATTTTAAAACCCAACTGGATGTTGGAGGTCCGACCTCCTCTGCTGAGAGTCTGCAGGCTCTGGAGGAAAGTGTGACCGCTGCAGGATGTGTCTCTGTGAGCTAGCTTAGCTTCTTCTTATTAGCCCTGAGTTAGCGTCTTGGTTGTTAGCATGAATTCATGTTTATAAATCCCCTAGATTCAGTCACTTTAAAGGGATATTCCGGTGTAAGTTTAATCCATGGTCTAACACACCGTGACACCGAGTAAGACTCCCCCTCGAGAGGTCAAGTTAGCTGACCGCTAGCTTAGCTAGTTTTAGCAACCTCAGAAAAGAGCGGCAGCTCAAGGATGAAAATGTCTGATTATTACTCCATGGGACGCTCAGTTCTTATTATCGAGAGCTGACAGGGAAAAGAACGGAAGTAATGGAGTAATAATCAGACATTTTCATCCTTGAGCTGCAGAAATCTACTGCACTCGGTAATCGACTCGTCAGGGCTTCCCCACACAGGCAGGCTGCTGGAGGAGAGGGTGAGTTGAGCTGTGTTTTTAATACAAATCCAGCAAAGCTAGCAGATGTTTGATGCTTCGTACTGTGTGCTGGGACTGTACATGTACTGTTGCTGAAGTTTGCTGCTGTTCTCACCATTAATTGTGGCTTTTTGATGGCGGTTTCTAGTTGGAGACATAAGCTGCAGTGTATTGTTATCGTGCGGTCTTTTCTGAGGTTGCTAAAACTAGCTAAGCTAGCGGTCAGCTAACTTGACCTCTCGAGGGGGAGTCTTACTCGGTGTCACGGTGTGTTAGACCATGGATTAAACTTACACCGGAATATCCCTTTAAAAGGCGTCTCTTTTTAGGTTGATCATTGGTCCCTAATGTTCCCTCTAGTCTGGATGCTAACAGGCTAGCTGAGGCTAACAGCTGCTGTCTGCTGGTTAACGCTAAGAGTCGCTCATTAATCCAAACAAGCTGTCTCGGTCCCTCCACACACTGTTTGAGTCCAAATAACCACACAGAAAGACAGATTATGTGTCTGATATCTGAATTAAAATCCTCCAAAAGGCACAAACACTGTAAAAACAGCAGAGAGATCGAGTTCAGCAGCTGAATTATCTTCATTTTAAACCTTAATTTAATTTAAACTAGTGAGTTATATGAAAATTCACCCACATATTGTTGTCATGAAGGGATAAACCCGTCCTGTGTACCAGGCTGTAAACATGTTTTAACATCAGCTCTTCTGGGGATTAACTCGCTTTTGGAGCCTCAAGTGGTCGTACGAGGAACTGCAGCTTTTTGGTGCCTTCTCATTGGCTCAGCCTCGGATGATGCCGCTTAATCAAACTACTGATGACATTTCAATCAGTCTCATCTATACAGTGTGTGTAGTTTCAGTTAGCACATCGGCATGCTAACATGCTACATTCACATGTTTAGCATTAGCTCAAAGTAGCATTGTGGCTATAAATACAGCCCGTTTATATTAAAGGTGTGTATCTTCTGTAAATCAATCAATCTGCTGAACTTGCCTCAGGAGGTCAGTCAGAAATATCTCGAGGAGCGAAACACGCTGCACCTGAGCTCCAGATCGATTTTAATAAATGTGAAAAATGTGCAGCAGTTAGAGGCGAAAGTGTCAATATAATCAATTTCAAATCAAATCTACACCACAAGCAGGTCTGAGCACTTTCTGGAGCTACTTTATGATGTTGACCATGAACATTTAGATTCAGCTCCGTCACAATCAATCAATCAATCAGTTCATTCAAAGCTGAGCTGGACTGTTAGAAACACACATCACGTGAGAACAAAAGAAAAGTTCAACAAGCTTTATTAAATGTCTCTGCAGGTGGTAACGGGTGAGAAAGTTCACCTCTGACACAGTATTGCACCGAGTTCAGCCTGATGTCATCAAAAGGCGACAGCGTCACTATCTCTTAAAAATAGTGGCAGTAGAGAAAATATGCCAACGTTTTTCAGTAGTTTACCTTTTTTTCATAAATAGATTCAGTTCATCGTTTCGTCCATCGATCACACCTTTTATGTACAGATCATTATTATTACAGCGTCGCACAAACTCACCAGCAGCCGAATACATCTACAAAATATCAATAAACGAGCCAGAGAGCTTCTCTCACACCGTTTCTTCTGTCTTTAGAAGAATCACAGATCTTCACCCGTCTCTTTTTCAAACTCTAAACAACAATCAAGGAGAAATGTACAAGCAGAGAGGATAGAAATGTGTATATACATACATACAGTCTGAGACAGATACTGTGCAGCACACATAAATACAGAAAAACCATAAATACATACAGAATGCACTTTCATATACTCTGCTTCTTTCTGCAGTCCATTTTCAATGGCAAACTGTGAGACCAGGGTTCAAACTTTCAGATACTGTGAAATCGTCGTCTCCCACTTTGTTTAATGGGCGTGAGAGCACTTGTTCAAACTGCCGAGGTGAGAACGCGGACACCTTTGGCTTTACAGTTAAAGGGAACAGGAGGGAGTGGGAGAGGTGTAGTGCTTCTGAGCTTATACGAGATGATTATATACACATTTGGAGTTTCAGTGCATAGTTTTAACTCAGCATCACGATTATGTGCAAGTTATGAAACCAGGCAGGCAGGAGAGCAGCAGCTGGTGCTGATATCTGTGATCTGGATGTAAAAGCAAACAGGTTCTGACAGACGGGACGTTTGCATGTTTGTTCCTGTCCTCCGGGCCTCAGCTCAGCTTCAAAAATAAGATGTATACAGTAGTGTTAACCCAGATATGGATATGGCTTTCTGAACCTTCTTAGGCTTTTACATGAGAGTTACATCCAAGTTCAAGTCCTTCCGGCTTAAACTCGGCTTGAGGATCTCCGTCCTCGTCTCCTTTCTGTTTTGGATCTCAGAACAACGAACCGTTGGCAACTAAATTATTAAGGATTAATCCACCTGCGACTACTGAGAAACAACAGCGAGACAGAAGTGGAGCGTCATGCTTTAAGGCTTGATTTACATTTAAACACTCAAAGAAAAACAATAAGTGAACGTCTCTGTGTTCAGTCTCATAAAAAAACAACAACAGATAAATAAAAATGTCAGGATTCCATCTGAAGTCAGTTCTGAAGGAACAGTTCAGCTGAAGATTGAAAATCCAGTCATCATCTCCTCCTCCTGATGATATAAAGTCAGGTGAAGTGTCGTAGTTCAGGTGTTGAGCAGAATGCTGCAACTCTGTTTTACTGTGAAGCTCCAGAAATGTTCTGAGGACGACGAGACGTCACCTGACTTTACATCATCATCAGGAGGAGGAGAGGACGTTTTCATCTTTAACATGTGAACTGCCTGAGCTGCTGTTAGCATCTATCTATCTAGCAGAATGTGATGTCATCCATCCTGGCAGGTGTTCGCAGCACCTGAACCAGAACATAAGCCGCTGTGGTCCGAGACTACAGGGCTCCGGTGAGGCACATGAGGACGAGCACGTGGATCGTGAGTAAGTAGGCGAGGAACAAGTGTCGAGAGCGAGCGCGACTCGTCAGCAGCCTGGAGAAGTAGAGGCTCCGCCCCCTGAGCCACCGTCGGCACGCCACCATGCCGCCTTTCACCTGGAGGTCCAAACAGAACACAGTCAGACAGACAGAACAGAACATCATCATACTACGACGGAGTATTAGGGCCATACTGAGAGGGAAAAAGAAAAGAAAAAAAGAAAATTTGGGAAATTACGAGAATAATGTCGTAATGTTATGACTTTATTCTCGTAATATTTTGACTTTAATCTCGTAATATTTTGACTTTATTCTCGTAATATTATTGACTTTATTCTCGTAATATTTTGACTTTTTCTCGTAATATTTTGACTTTAATATTTTGACTTTATTCTCGTAATATTTTGACTTTAATATTTTGACTTTAATCTCGTAATATTTTGACTTTAATATTTTGACTTTATTCTCGTAATATTTTGACTTTAATATTTTGACTTTATTCTCGTAATATTTTGACTTTATTCTCGTAATATTTTGACTTTATTCTCGTAATATTACGACTTTATTCTCGTAATATTTTGACTTTATTCTCGTAATATTTTCACTTTATTCTCGTAATATTTTGACTTTATTCTCGTAATATTTTCACTTTATTCTCGTAATATTTTGACTTTATTCTCGTAATATTTTGACTTTATTCTCGTAATATTTTGACTTTATTCTCGTAATATTTTGACTATTCTCATAATATTTTGACTTTATTCTCATAATATTTTGACTTTATTCTCGTAATATTTTGACTTTATTCTCGTAATGTTACGACTTTATTCTCGTAATATTTTGACTTTATTCTCGTAATATTTTGACTTTATTCTCGTAATATTTTCACTTTATTCTCATAATATTTTGACTTTATTCTCATAATATTTTGACTTTATTTCTCGTAATATTATGACTTTATTCTCGTAATATTTTGACTTTATTCTCGTAATATTTTGACATTTTTCTCGTAATATTATGACTTTATTCTCGTAATATTTTGACTTTATTCTCGTAATATTTTCACTTTATTCTCGTAATATTTTCACTTTATTCTCGTAATATTTTCACTTTATTCTCGTAATATTTTGATTTTATTCTCGTAATATTTTGACATTTTTCTCGTAATATTATGACTTTATTCTCGTAATATTTTGACTTTATTCTCGTAATATTTTGATTTTATTCTCGTAATATTTTGATTTTATTCTCGTAATATTTTCACTTTATTCTCGTAATATTTTCACTTTATTCTCGTAATATTTTGATTTTATTCTCGTAATATTTTCACTTTATTCTCATAATATTTTCACTTTTTTCTCGTAATATTTTGACTTTTTTCTCGTAATATTTTGACTTTATTCTCGTAATTTGCCCTCTAAAATATATTTTTTTTCTCTTAGTCTGGCCCTAATACTCCGTCGTATCAAACACACTGCTGCTTAATTTATAACTTTAATGTAGTCGTTCTTCGTTGTTCACCTTTCGTGTTATCAGAGGCTGGTTGGGGTTCAGACTGAGAGCCTCCCACTCCTCCTCGGTCTCCATCTCGATGCTGAAGTCTCTCTGGGTGTCTCTGGACAGGCCGGACGCAACGCTGCGAAACAAAACACGTTTAAGATGCATTTCTGTGTTTGTGTGAGAGACAGACGGACATGTGAATGAATACGAGTCTCACCTCTTCGCTCTGTCCTCAGACAGACGCAGAGCCTCCTCGGTCGTCTCTCTCCTCGCTCGCTCGTCTGCCAGACTCTGCTCCAGCTCCAGCAGCCTGAACAACAGGTGTGAAAGGATCCGTGAGCTCAAACCATCTGAGACAGACTGCAGAGAATATCACACAGCTACATTAAAACAGGCTCTCGGCTCGTCACCTCTCTCTGAGCTGACTGACTTCAGCCGTTTCGGTGGCGATGGAGTCGTTGCTCCTCTCCTGGGGAGCTCCAGGTGCAACCTCAGCGTAGACTGACCCCTGGTGGTGAAGACACAGATTACAGGTAAGAAGAAGGGACAGAAGATGTGACTTTAACCTACTGATATATCAGTTTAATACCACAAGAACACGCTCAGAGTATACAGGTGGAATAATGATAGAAAAGCTGCATAAAAAAGAGTCTAAATCATAAACAACAGAGCAAAGAACCTGTACGCGGACATCAATTCATCACCAGAGCTCGTTATGTTGCCACCCAGCTGCTAAAAGCTACAAAAGACTGAGTGTTGAGTCTCTTCCTGTGATCACATATTGACGCTCTGAGTCGGCAAACAACCCAAAACATCAGCATTTAACGATCTGAGGACGAGACAACTAACTTTCTCCAGGAAGTTACATTCTGTTGCTTTAACACATTCAGGCCGGGAAAGCATTGCCGCATTTCTACCATCGTCTTTCTTCGGAAGGCAGCGATTTCGAGGAGTTTCACGGCTTCGAAGAAGACAGCCTCGCTGACATAATTACTGAGGAGGGCTTTGACCACGCTGACCCGATCGACCGGGAGTTATGGTTGAGGCACATGTTTGAGGACAGCGACGATGATAACGATGACGAGTTTGAAAGTGAGAGGAAGACTGACAACTACCACAGAAATCGGCATAGTGTTTTCAATCGCACAGCAGGGGGAAAGTCGATTTGCCTGCAGATTTGATCAGATTTTTACGGAGGAACTTTGGGTGCATCTTGTTACCGAGACGAATAATTACCGTGACCAGGTTCAATAAACTCACATTGAGCGCTTCGGGAAGCACTATCGCCGGTACATCTAAGGCAGACTGTTAGTCATTACATTCTGTTCTTGTTCTTTTTTTCTAGTTGATTTTTATTTATTTTCTCACTATTTTTTATTTGAAAATTACGGAAGCTTATTGCATTCACTTGATAAATTTATTTTTTGGTTTGTTTTACTGAGTAATTTGTTTTTTGTCTGTTTTTCGGAATAATTATTTCTGTTTTTCTGAGTAATTTTTTTTTTCTGTTTTTCGGAGTAATTTTTTTTCTGAAATATCGAGATACTTCGAACTCCCGCGAGAACATCCAACCTGTAACAGACTCCCGTTCTCCCGTGGACCATGTCGTGGACCTATGGTGACTCCTGCCCGCGCATACATGCCTTGACAAACTAATGATAATACCATCTATATGAGTTAAAGACAGGACTATCTCCCAGTGTCTTAAACCCAGATCAAAGTAAAACTTGATTAAACTGAACAAGTCGGTCATGTTTGTAACCATGAAGTTCGAGCTCTCAATGAATGAATGGATCTTCAAATGCTCTGTAAACTCAGGAAAACAATTAGTCAGAAAAACAGAAAAAAAAAATTATTCAGAAAATCAGGAAAAAAATTACTCTGAAAAACAGAAAAAAAAATTACTCAGAAAAACAGAAATAATTATTCCAAAAAACAGACAAAAAATAAATTAGTCAGAAAAACAGAAATAATTATTCCAAAAAACAGACAAAAAATAAATTAGTCAGAAAAACAGAAATAATTATTCCAAAAAACAGACAAAAAATAAATTAGTCCGAAAAACAGAGAAAAAAAAAATATTCAGAAAATCAGGAAAAAAATTACTCTGAAAAACAGAAAAAAAATTACTCAGAAAAACAGAAATAATTATTCCAAAAAACAGACAAAAAATAAATTAGTCAGAAAAACACAAATAATTACTCAGTAAAACAAACCCCCCAAAAAATTTATCAAGTGAATGCAATAAGCTTCCGTAGAAAATAGTGCTGTTCCTGCACTGACACTTTACTTTGACACTGACAATTTGTGTGTTCACTTTATCTAAATAAACTCAATGTGTGAGGAAAGCCACAGGTGTAAGCTCTCAAATACTTTCTGAATTTTGTTTCTATCTGCTACAGAGGCTGAGAAATCAATCATTTAGTCGGTGTTGACTTTCCAGAAAATCTTCAGGTTTTAGGGGTTTTTCTGAAATCGCCCGCAGGTTTTACAGGTATTTTTTCCAGGCGTCTTAGGCCTGAATGGGTTAATAAAGAAAAAACAAATTTGGATCGAAGACACAGCAGTCTGTCAGCAGTAGACATGAGCATGTTCAGGATCATCTACCTGAGTCTGGCCTTGGACTTGTCCTTCCAGCCAGTGGCAGCGGTTCTGAGTGTCCCTCAGGGTTTGAGAAACGGCCCTCAGCTGAGCTGCAACAGATCCTTTCTCCTCCGTCACCTGCTGGAACTGAGAATGTGGCGGATGTTTCACATAAATGCTTCCATTCTTAGTTTTTAGTGGGATGTATCTGTTTTAGCTGCAGCTCCTGACGTGTCTCAGCTGTTTCCTACCTTGGTGTTGAGCTGATGGAGGTAGTGGTCTCGCTGTTGGATCTCGTACATGCAGCGCTGCAGGTCTCTGTGGAGCTGCAGCCTCTCCGCCTCCAGCCGACTCACCACCTCGTCCATCCCGCTCTGACCGGCCAGGACGACGGTTTCCTGTCGAACACAAGGAAGAAAAACACGATGAAAGAAGTCGTTGGTTAGGTAAGTATGATAAACAACTACAACTACGATTCAGATCACGTAGTTTCAACACAGAACGTTTAACGTACCTTGACTGGCAGTGTGTCCTTCCTCTCTGCGTCAGACCTACGTAACACAAAAAAGAATCATAAGCAATCATTTTTAATTTCTCACCGCTACCTTTGGTAAATTGACAGATTTCTCTGGTCTAAAGGCCGGCACACACCGGGTCCGACGTCGAACGTCTGAAGCGTTCGGAGAGTCGGACGAGTTCGGGAGCTGCTCTGTTCGGTGTGTTCAGCTGCGTCTGATCCGACTGAACATGTTCAGTCGGCCGTCTGAGGTTGGACGCCGTCAGATACTCTGATTGGTTGTTAGCTAGCTGTTCAGTGACCATTCTGATTGGCGGTGTGCCAGCGAATCAGCGCGGCGTGTGGGAGGGGCGGCGGAAGTGACGACGGTAAACAAACCACATAAACAGAGACGGCACAGAGTTACAAACAACACTTCACCGTTCGTTATTTTGGGGATAAACCAACGTATGTTTGGAAGCCATGGCTGTGTGGACCGAGGACTTTGAGGAGCAGCTGGCTGCCCTGGTGGAAGAGAGACCACCGTAATACGACATCACGCAAGTAATGCTGAGCTAACGCTGGCTGCATTCTTGATCGCATGCATTTGCGCATATGCATGCATGAGACTTGAGAGGATCCGCCGGAACTCGTCATAAACACGTCAAGTTCCCACCACCTCAAGTCGGACACAGGTGCACTTCACGGACTTTGCACAAAGAATATGTCCAACCCACGACACTGACGTCACGAATGGTGTGTAGATAGATAAGTAATCACAATGGAAGTCAACCAAGGGATTTTGTTTGCCAGCTGTAGTTTCATTGAAAACAGTCTGAAGTCTTTCCCTCATAACAAATTGGGTGACGAAGTGAAAGTTCATGAAGTCGTGTAATTTTATTAAGCATAGTTTGGGAGAGGGCACGCCTCTTTGGAAGGAGGTATTTCATTTCTCACGTGGGAAATTCCACGTGGTAATTCTAACCAACTGGGACAACGTTGAGGGGAGGGTCTTATGTCCGCACTTATTTGAGACCATCTGCACAGAAAAGCAAACGGAGGGAGGTAACCTGGAGATTCCGCGAGATTTTAAAGACATGTGACATGTCGCAAAGGGAAGTTGTCACCAGCATTTCTGACGTTTTTAATCCCAGAATGCACGGTTATGCGAGGCAAATGCATGCGCATGCTTGATCAGAAACGCGCCTACTGTGTGTGCTTTGTTCTGATAAGCTACGGTCCGCACTCCGTTCTGTCATTTCCTGTTTTTATGTTTTGGGTGACTGGCACGAGACTGAGCGCCACCCGATGTTTAGGAGACTTATTGCATTTCACGCAGGCGCAGAACGTATACGCTGCTGTGTAGCCGGGGCGGTGTGTTTCAGTGTGACTTTTCTACCGAACGGATCCGACGGAGTGGTCGGAGAAGGAAGTCGGAGCTGGTGTGTGGGGGCCTTAAAGTTTGTTGGAGACAATTAGGATAATGTTGTTTTTAGACTTTTTGTTACACATCATATCTTTAAGCACCAAACTATGAACTGTGCAACCTCGAAGGAAGGTAACACAAGTCTAATGTATGTTTACTTGTCGTCATCTTTTACCTCAGATCTGTGGTTTCCTCCTGGCGGCTGCTGATTTCTCTCTCGGGCGGCGCTCCGTAAGTTTGCATCTTCTTTGCCGTTTCCATCTTCTGACTCTCCTGAAATGAAGAAAGAATAAAAAAGTCTTACTATATTATATTTTATAAAAAAAGAATCTCACAGACACCAGAACATCTGCATTCCCACAGAAAGAATACCGTGCAAGTCAAAGCAATGGTACGTATGAGGAACAGACTCGACCTGCATGCTTTCCACAGGATGAAACACAGCAGAGATGAAGTGCAAGCAGCAGCCAAACTCAAACTACAGCCGATGAGTCGACTTACCGGCCCGTCTCTCTCACTCTGGAGGGCACTGACGCCACCTCCTTTTGATTTGTCCACGCTCTCCGGGCTGGACTCTTGCCTGGACTCAACCACTCTTTTGGCGCCGCTCAACTCGTCCATCAGCCTGTCCCGATCGTTCTGGAGGCTGGCCATGGATCTGGAGAACGCCGACAGCTGCCTGCTGTACGTGCTGTTCTCCAGGACGACCTGCTTCAGTTCCCCTTCCTTCTCCGACAAAGCCTTCGACAGCTCGTCCAGCAGCTTGTTCAGCTCTGCGGGCACGTCTTTGCTCTCTAAAGCGTTTAACTTGTGCACGAGGACGTCCCTCTCCTTGGCGAACATCGCCAAGTCCGAGGAAGCGTCCTGCAGACTGCGCTCGACCTTGTTGAGGGCTGCCTGAGTCTCCCGGAGCTCCTCGTCGTATCGGTTCCTCAGGGTCTTGAAGTCTTCGATGAGCTGGTCTCGGTCGTTCTGCAGAGCAGCCATGGCTTTGCACAGCGACTCGTTTTGAGCCCTCAGGTCTTTGCTTTGCGTTCTGGCTTCCGACAACTGTTGCTCCACTTCCAGCTGGTCTTTCGCGAGCTCCGCCACCCGTTGATCCGCCGTCTCCCGCTCGTTCCTCATCAGCTCCACCTCGCGCTCGAAGGCGTCCAGCTCACCGTTGTACTTGTCCTCGGCCTCGCCCAGCTTCTTGTTCGTCTCGTCTTCCACCAGCTGCATTTTCTCCTTGAGCTCGTCAGTCAGGGTCTTCTGAGAGAGGAGCTTCTGCTGGAGGTCGTTACATTCGGCTGCTTTGGCTGCGACGGCTTCCTGCAAGTCAGCGATCACTCTGCCTTCACTTGTCGCGGCTCTCTCCTTTTTCAGAGTCAATATATCGGCTTCCTGCGTCGACACCTGAGCTTTGAGTTTAGAAATCTCTGCTTTCAAAGTATTGCTCGCCTCTTCTTCCTTCTGGAGCTCCAGCCGAGACTCCCTCTGCTGCTTCTCGGCGGCGGCCTTCTGGTTCTCGAGGGTTTTGATCACGTCCTGCTGCTTCTTCAGCAGCACCTTCAGCTGGTTGTCTTTCAGCGACAACACCTGATTCAAATCCTCCCGGTAGCGAACCAGCTGCGCCCTGAGCATCGCGTTCTCCGAGTTGAGATCGTCCATCTGATGCAACAGCTTCCTTATTTCGTGTTTGAGGCCTCTGGCGGCGCCACCTTCCCCGTCAGGACCGCCGTCTTTACCCGTCAACCCCAACTGACTCTTCGCTTCGAGTATTCTGTACTCTGACATCAGTCGCTCGCGTTCGCTCTGTAACGACACCATCGAGTTCTTGAACGACTCCATCTTAGCCACCATCTGCTCCTTTTCCTGTGTCGACCTGTCGACTTTAATCTGCAGACTTTTGACCTTGGCTTCGAGCGCTCTCAGCTCTTTGTCGGCCTTTTCTCTTTGGTAGCGCGACGACGCTAACCTGTCCTCGTACACCGCCGCCTGCGAGCGATAATTAGCCTGGAGTTGCTCCAGATATCCCGACATCTGCCCGTCTCTGCAGGACAGTAGAGAGGAGATCTCAGCGTCTTTGCTCTGCAGGAGAGCTTTCAGCTGCAGAGAGATTCCCTCCTGCTTCTCAAAGTCAGCCTGAAGTTTGTCACTCACAGACTGTAAATGCAGCAGCTGAGCGTCGGCGTCGGCGTTTATCTTCTCTGTTTGCTGAAGATTCAGCTGCATTTGGGCGATCAGATCTTCTTTGTCAGCAAGCTGTCGGCTCACGGCGTTTTTATCTTGCTCTATTCGTTCGACGTGAGCGCTGAGCTCCTTTATCTGCACCGTCATGAGCTCCGCGGTCTCGGTGAGTTCGGCGTTGCTGGCGCTCATGACGAACACCTGCCTCTGCTGTGCCGCCGCCGCCACGGAGTATTCATTCAGCGTCCTCTCCAGCCTCGACTTGGTCACTCGAAGTTCATTCACCTCCTTGTCCTTCACTCTGATGTCTTCCAGGAATCGCTTGATCACAAAGCCCTGCTCGAGGAGCTGGTTGTCCTTCTCGTGCAGCGTCTTCTGGAACAAACTATTCCAGAGTTTGGTGGCGTCTGCACCTTGAGGAGCGGCGGATAAAGCCGACAGCTTGGCCTCCGACGTCTCAGCTGCTCGTTTCAGAGTGCCGATCTGCAGATCTTGAGAGTCCAGCTGCTGCCTCAGCTCGTTCACTTTCTGACTTTCTCTCTCTTTCACGCCCCTCAGCTCTTCCATCTGCTGCTGCAACACAAACTGATTCTCCATATAAGCGTTTAATTGTTTCTCGTCTATGCTTTGTTGTGATTTTGTTTTCTTCTCCTGTTCTTCTAACTTGTTCCTTCGTGACAAGTCGAGAGCCAGCTGGTCTCTCTCGGACTCGACGCTCAGGACCTTCTCTGTGGCCTCCTGGAGGAGATTCTTGTGTGAAACCAGCTCGGCGTCGACTTGGTTACTTCTCTCCTCTAAAACCGATATCTTCTCCGAGCCTTTCTTCACTTCCTTCTCCAGGTGTTCGACAGCTGACTGCGACGTCTTCAGAGAGCTCTCCAGATCCAAAATCACTTCCTGGTATTTGATGCAGTTTTGCTGCAGCTGATTTATCTCCTGGTGCTTCTCCTTGAGGAGCTCCTGCAGCTCTTTCTTCACGTTCTTGGAGCCCTCGTTGCCTCTCTGAACCGTCTTGAGTTTCTCCTCGAACTCTCGGACTAGTTTGAGCTGCTCCTCCTCTTTTTCTTGACGAACCTGGTTGCTCATGTCTTTGCTGGTCGCCAGCTGAGAGGACAGCTGCGTGTTTTGGGTTTGCAGAACGGCGAGGGACTCGGTCAGCTCGTCGATCTTCTCAGAGTTTTTGAGGATCACGGTCTCCAAATATTCATTTTCATTTTTGACCTTGTCTGAAATCTCTTGAACGTTTTCGAGCTCCTCCTGCAGAAGAGACTTGTCGTCCTCCAGGATCCTCACCTTCTCGTTCAGGCTGATGGTCTCCTGGCTGTGTCTGTTGATGACGTCTTTGAGCTCTTTAATGACGTCGTCTTTCTTTCCCAGCTGCGACTCGTGATCGTTCTGTATCTTCTCGAATCTTTCGGAAAGGTTTTGCTTCTCCTTCTGTAACAAGTTGCTGATTTCCAACTGAGCGCCGAGTTCTGTCTTCTGGGCCTCGATCTGGGCCGTCAGCGAGTTATTCAAACTCAGAGCTTCGTCCAGTTTAAGCTGCATGTTGTTCGTGTACGTATTCGATTCCAAGTGCTTCTTCTCCAACGAACAGCTCGATTCTTCAAGCTTCTCCGCCAGTCGGTTATTTTCAGCCTGTAGTTCAGCAAGTTTCTCTCCGAGCTCCTCTGACGACTCTTTAAGTTTGCAAATCTCCTCCTCCAGCTGTTGATTTCTATCGTTAAGTCTGCACATCGTCTTTTTGTGGTTTTCTTCAAGCTCAACCAGCTGTTTTCTAGTTTCCTGATTCTCCTCCTCCAGCTTCTCAAACTTCAGTCGCCTCTCTTCGGATAATTCGTGCATCCTCTCTTTGATTCTTCCGTTTTCTTCCTCCACCTCTTGAGCATGCTTCTCCAGGATCTCCATCTCGGCCTCGTGTTTGTGGACCTTCCTGAGGGCCTCCTGTCGGTCTCGCTTGGCCCCCTCCAAGAGCTGCCTCATCTTGTCCATCTCGCTGCTCACGTTCTCGTAAGCTTGCAACAGAGACTCGTACTCTTGCTTCAGCTCGGCGTGCTTCGACTTCCACTTGGACAGCTCGTCCGTTTGAGAGTCCTTCAGAGATTCGAGCTGGCAGGAGAACGCCTTCTTCTGCTGGGTGATGTTTTCGATGGTGTGTTTCAAGCTGTCGCAGGCCGCTGACAGGCTGCGGTTATCGTTGAGGACGCCATCAACTTTGGCGCTGAGCTCGTCCTTCTCCTTGTTCAGAGATGAAACGGAGCTTTCCAGGTCCACATTTTGCTGTTTCAGCTCCTGTACTGATGATTCCAGAGCGAAGATCTCGGCTTCTTTACTTTCATATTTAGCTGATAGTTTCTCTGCTTCTTCCTTCAGAGCTGCGTTTTCCTTCAACAGTTCTTTCCTCGAAACTAAAGCTGCCTGAAGTTTCCTGGTGAGGAGAGAGATCTTGTTCTGGCTGTCCCGATCGTTCACTTTGGCGCCGTCTTCTTGAGATTTCTGCAGCTCGACCGCCTCAGTTCTCATCCTCTCGAGAGCACTTTCGTGTGTTTTAATCTGCCGCTGTAATTGGAGTTCAAGCGCAGCGATCAAGTCTTCCTTTTCTGAAACTTGAGCCTGAGACGCTAACAAAGCATCGTTTCTCTCTTTCAGTTTCGATTCGAAGTCTTCAGCTCGTTCAGCTTCGTTTACATCTTCCTTCTTTGCATCCAGCTGCTCTTTCAGCGTCGTCACCTCGTCTCTGAGCTCATCGATCAATCTGAGAGCATTTTCTTTTTCTCCAATCAACAAATTCAAATTCGTCTCTTTTTCAGCACAAAGCAGTTTCACCTTTTCGAGCTCCTCGGTCAGAGCAGCTTTGTCGTCGCTGAGCTGCTGCTGTGTTTCTGCTAACGTCTGTCGGACGGTTGAAACTTCCAAAGACTTTTGTGCGACTAAACTCTCAACCTCCTTTTTCATTTGAGTACTTTGTGCCAGAAGTGCCTTGTTTTCTTCCATCAACACTTTATATTTCTCTTCATTTGCTTGCTGTTCGTCAAATAAAGCTTGTTTCTCCTGTTGGGTTGTTTCCTGATGTTTCTCAACTTCCTCTGTTTTCTCTTTTACGTCTGCACGAGCTTTCTCCAAGTCATCCTCCATCACATGAAGCTCTGATTTCAAAGCTTCTGCTCTTTGCTCTGCGACTACGAGAGCCTCGTCTTTACCCGCCATCTCCAGAGACACGCTCTCGAGTTTGGATTTAACGTTTTCTAGCTCTGTCTGCAGGTTTGACAGAGAATGGCACTGACTCTCTTTCTCAGCCAGAGACATCTTCAGATCTCTCAGAGTTTTATCTCTCTCCTCAACAAGCTGTCTCAAAGTGTCCAGTTCATCCTGGTCAGACAAAGAGGTTTTACGGAGGTCCTCCAGCTCCCTGACCTTCTCGTCAAAGTTAAACTGGACGGCGTTCAGCTCGTTCGTCTGCTGACAGCGTTGTTCCAGAAGAGCCTTGTAGTCGTCTTTCAGCTCGGCGAGTTCCTGAGTTAACTTCTTCTCACTTTCTTGGGCTTTCTTCATCGTCTCTTTGCGTGCCAGCAGAGCAGCCTGGGCCTTTTTCTGCAGCATCGCCTTTTCATGCTTCAGCTGCGCCAGCTCATTTTCTAAATCGACAGCAGCGGCGGTGGATGAAGATTTGTCCTTCAGCTCATCTTTACACGTCTGGATTTCATTCTGAAGTTCATCTAACTTCTGCATCCAGCTGTTTTTCTCCCGCTCGAATGCTTCGTCCTTCTCGGCAGCGCTGGACTGCAGCTGCTCGACGAGGAAGCTTTTCTCACTCAGTGTTTGCAAAGTTTCCGACAAACGCACTTCTTTCTCATTTAACGTGGCTTCAAACATGTGTTTTTCTGACTGTAGCTGTTCCTCGAGTCTTTGACTTTCTGTTTTGTGATCAAGAACTTTCTTTTCGAGCAGAGAAACGTTCTCCTCGTACATTTTTGCAGCAGTCTGAGCTTCATTTGTTACTTCCTGTAACTGATCCTGCAGAAGAGAAACCTCAGTTTGAATGTTTACACTCTCTTCTTTCTGGTTTTCATATTGCTCAATTTTTTTCAACAGATCTTTTCTCACAATGAGAGCCGCTTGAAGCTTCTTCTTCGCGGCGTCTTTTTCTTTGGACACCTTGGCTAGTTCGCTCTTCACAGCGTCCTTTTCTTTAATCAGCTCCAGCTTCTCTGAGTTCTTCGTCTCAATTTCACGCTGAGATTGTGAAATTTGTTCCTGTAACTGCTGAGAAATCTCTTCAAGCCTCGTCACGGAGGTTTTGTGTTCCTGCTCCAAGCTTTCTAATTGCGCCAGTAAGGATGTTTTCTCCTCGCCGAGTTTCATCCTTTCGTTCGAGGCGGCCTCCATGACCTGGGCGATGGACGCGTCTTTATCCCTCAACTGCTGACTCAGTCCTGCAAGTAGCTCCTTCTGCTGACTTATCTGAATGCTCATGCAGCTGATCTGTTCGTCTTTCGCTTTCGATTCACCGTGCGAAGACGACTGTTTGACGGTCGCTTCTTTCACTTTCTCTACTTCAGCGTGGAGCTGAGCGTGGAGCTGCTCCACCATCTCTTGCAGAAGGACAACTCGTTGACTCTTCTCCTCGTTGGTCCTCTCCCTTTCACCGAGCGTTTTCTGTGCTCTCTGTAACTGTGCGACGGTCGTATCTAACTCATCTTTCAAAGCTTCTACCTGAGACTGGTGACCTTCTTGTAAGTGTTTAATCATGTCCTGTAAGGAGACCTCAGATGTGGTCGGTGTTGAGGAATCTTTATCACAATAATTTGTTCCTGCTAGAAGAGTTTGTAGCTCATGTTGTGCAGCTTTAAGGGCCTGCTGCAGTTTAATGTTGTCCCGATCCTTCTCCTGAACAGACGTTAACACCTTCTCAAGTTGAATCCTGGATGCTGATGCCTCCAACTCTTTTGCGCTCAGCTGATCAGAGCCCTGTCTAATCGCGGAGGAGGCCTCCGCCAGTTTCTCCTGCAAACTGTCCAAGTCCTGCTTCAAAGCATTAACTTTAACATCTTTAGACTTCATCTCATTCTCAACACTTCTTAATTGTTCAGCAAGTAGATTCTTATCCTGTTTTTCTCTATCCAGAACTAGCAGCCACTCTCTCTCAGAGTCCTGCAGAATCTGCTCTATCTTTTCAGTGTTTGCTTTTAATCGAGAAAGTTCCTCGTCTCGGGCACTAACCTTTGCTTGCAGCTTCTCCTTCTCGGACATCGTTGCCTCCATTATTTCCTTCATGCTGCTGGACTGCTGCTCCATTTGAACCTGCAGCTCCCCCTGCGATGCCCACATCTGACCATGTGTCCTGTCCAGCTCCTCCTTTTCTGCGAGCACTTTCCTAACCTCCTCTTGTAAATGTGTGTTTTCCTTTCTAAGCTTCTGGTGCTCGTCCTTTGACAGACTCATCTCCGTGTTCAGTCTCTTGTTCTGCTCCTCCAGTCTTTGCATCTCTGAGACCAGCTGAGTCGTGTGCTTGGCCTGGGATGTGTACTGATTGTTGATGGCGTGCAGAGCCATTTCCCTCTGCTCCAGGTTTTCTGTCAGAGCGTTCATCTGTGCCACGACGTGAAGATGTTGTGATTTGAGTCTTTCTATTTCGACGGTCAGCAGCGACACGCTCTGTTCATGTGAAGCAAACGCTTCATCTTTTTCTTTTGACAGACTGGAGTTCAGCTCTGCTGTTTCCTCCAGTTTGAGATGGATCGCAGATAACTCACTTCTCAGGGTTTCTATGTTGGTCTTTGCTGCCTGATGCTCCTTATTGGCATCATCCAATAACTTCTGGAGGTTGGACACCTCATCAGACCTTTGGGACAGTTGTTTTCTCACATCTTGCAACTCCTCTAAGTTAGCAGCGTACTTCTCTCGCAGGTTGTTGAAGGCACTTTGTGTTTCTTCTGCTGACTTCTTGAGGTTTTCAGACTCAGCTGACAGTGAGTGAATCTGACTCTGCAGCTGTGACACCAACTCTGTGCTTTCTGTGAACTGAGATTTGAAGAGCAGAGCCTCGTCCGCCCTTCTCTGAACATCCTGAAGAGACTTCGACTGGTCTGAAAAAGCTGCATCCTTTTCTTCCGAGGCCTTTCTCAGACTTTCCACTTCGGATATTTGCACTCGGAGGGTGCTGTCGAGCTTTGTGACCGATTCTTCGAGGTGTGAAATCTGCTCTTTCAAGCTCTCACATTCGGCCTCTTTGGCTTGTAGACTTGAATTGAGATTTTCAACGGCAGCTGAAGAACGACTCTGATATTCAAGTCTCGCCTGCTCTTTCTTCTCCGACTCTGAAGTGATTCTGTCAACTTGACCTCTGAGTTCACTGACAGAATCTTCAAGCTCTGAAACTTTTGCACTTAAACCGAGATTGTCGTCTGATTTCAGTCTCAGCTGCTCCTGCTGCTCAACAATCCTGCTGTTGAGCTGCTGGATTAAACCTTCCTGCTGTTTCAGGGACTCGTCTTTCTTCTGCACGGTCAGATAAAGCTCCTCGTTCTCTGAGCACGATGTTCTGAGACGTGTCACTTCTTCTCTCACTTTGGACAGCTCCGTCACCGTGTTCTGCAATTCAGATTTCAATTTTGCATTCTGCTCGCTCAGTGCTTGAATGCTATCGTTAAAATCAATTATCTCTGCCTTCCTGCGCTCTCCCTCCTGCGTCAGCCGGCTGTTTTCTGTCCTCAGGTTGGTAATTTCAGCCTCCATCTCTGCAGCGTTCTCATTCATGGCGCCGAGTTGACCGCTGAGCGAAATCACCGACTCGTTTCGTTTGTTCAGCTCGTCTTTGTGGCTCTGAAACTCATTTGTTACCTCTTTTAACGTCTGTTCTTTCTGCTCTATCTGCTGTTTCGCCTCGGAGCACTGCTGCCTGAGCGACTCCACCTCGCTCTGCATCTGCGATACGAGAGTTTTCTGCATCGTGACTTCATTCTGATAAACGCTGCACTCCTCTGTTTTCTGCTGAAGCAGGGAGTCTTTCTCCATCAGCCCCGACTTGAGGACAGATCCTTGCTCCTGAAGCATGGAGACGGTGTCCTGAAGTTGCAGCAGATGGTTCTGCTGAGCTTCCAACTGTGAACTCTGTTCTGACACCGTCTGCTCTTTCTCACTCACGGACGTGCTGAGTCGACTGACTTGCTTTTTAAAACCATCCACTTGCTCTCGTAGACTTTGAAGTTGTTCGTCTCTCTCCGTTAACGTTTTTGACAGATTAGCACATTCGTTTGTTTTCTCGAGCAGACCTGCAGAGTTGGACACTTCGCTGTCCTTCAGGATCTTCTTCAACTCATCTGCTGTGTTAGTCAGCGTCTCCTTTTCCTTCAACAGTCCGTCTATTGTCTTCTGAATCTCCACATTTTGTTCCTGGAGTGAGCTCCTCTCAGTGGATAGTTCAGACACTAATTTGATGTTGTGTGCTAACTCCTCCTGTAGTCTCTGATTATTTTCTGTTAGGCTGCTGATCTTCACACTGAAACTTGAGTTTTGCTCCAGTGTGGCCTTCAGCTGTCCGTCCAGGTCCGAGAGAACCTGTGTTTGCTGAGCGAGCTCCTTTCTCTGGATTCACAAGCAGCACGAAGCTGCTGGTTCTCCTCCGTCACTGCCTGGATGGAGCGGTTCAAGTTATCCACCTCCGTTTTCCTCAGCTCTGCTTCAGACTCGAGCCTCCGGGCGTTTTCCTCCAGGACGCTGATTTGGTCACTCAGAGACTTCACCGTCTCGTTCGTGTCGTTTAGTTTGTCTTTGTGTTTTTGACACTGTTGCTTCACTTTTTTCAACATTCCTTCTCTCTCCTCGATCTGCTGGCGGAGTTTTGCGTGTTCTTCATTCAGCGATTCAGCTTCTGCTCGAAGTTTGGACACGATATTTTCCTTCTCCGCAACTTCACTCTGCAAACTTTGGTTCTCTTTCAGCACCGAATCCTTCTCCGTCAAACTGGACTTCAGACTGCACTCCTGCTCTCGAAGCAGAGACAGTGTTTCCTGAAGTTCTGTTCTTTGTGCTCGGAGATCGTCGACCGTCTTCTCTCGTTCTGCCGCGTCGCGCTGCAGCTGGTCGGCTGTAGAAGTCAAGCTCTGCACCGTCTCCTGCAGCTGTGCCACCGTCGCCTCCTTCTCCCTGAGTAACCGGTTGAGATTAGTACATTCATTCGTCTTTTCCAGCAGAATCTCGGAGTTCGAGTGTTTGCTTTGCTCCAGAACTCTGTTCAACTCGTTCGCTCGTACACTCAGCTCCTCCTTATCTTTCTGTAGCCGCTCAATTGTCGTGTTATTTTGTGAGAACTGTGTTTCCAACGTGGATATTTTTGCTTGCAGCGACTCCTTTTCAGCCGAGACTCCTGAAGCAGCTTTTACACTCTCGGTTAGCTCCACTTCAAGTCTCTCTTTCTCTCTTGTAAGATGTTGTACCTGATTCTCCAGACTGCTGTTCAGCTCGAGAGCAGACGTCACCTTTTCGCTCAGCTGATTTACGTTCTGCTTCTGCAGCTCGAGCTCTTCGTTCAGCCCTTTTAGTTTCTCTTGCAGCTGCTTCTTCTCGGCGTTCACGCCTTTTAAAACATTCTTGAGTTTGGAGATATTCTCAGATTTGCTCTGAAGTTCACTGCTCAGCTTCTCCTTTTCTGAATCCCGAGCTTTCAGCTCAGTGTTGAATTTCTGCCTCTCGTCCTCGGCCTGTTTCTCCAGCGATGCCACGGTTTCCAGTTTCTCTTGCACCTCCTTTCTGATGAGCTCCTCGCTCTGCACTCGCTCCTCTAGTTGTCTGGACAGCGTCTGCATTTCATTATTGTACTGTTCCACCTGTGCCAGAAGTTTGTTCTGTTCATCCTTTAAAGACTTGAGTTCTGTCTCATACGTCTGCTCTTTGTCGTTAAGCCGTTGCTGCAGTTGCTCGTTGCTGGTGGTTTTGTCGCGGAGCTGTGAAACGAGACCTTCTGACTCCTGAAGCTTCTGCGTGGATACGGTCAGCTGCTCCTTCAGAGACGTGATGTGTGTTTCGCACTCGGAAAGATGGTTACGATGGCCCACGATCTGTTTCTGGATCTCCCCTCGAAGGTCCTGGATTGTTTTCTTGTCGTCCTCCGTCTGTTTGATCAGAAGCTCCACCTCGGCCACCTTCGACTCTCTCTCCTCTTTGGCCTTGACCAGCTCCATCTCAGCATCCTTGAGGTTCCCGACCAGCTCCGTGATCTTGCCATCCAGGGCGTTCTGGTCTGAGTTCTGCGACTCTCTGATAATCATGGCCTCTCGCTCCGCCTTACTCAGAGCGTTTTCCACATGGACCAGATTCTCCTCTTTGAGTTTGAGCTCCTGCTTCAGCACGGTGACCTGCTCTGCATATTCAGCCATGTTGCCAGAGAGGGTCGAGATCTCCTTGTCCTTTTCCGACAGGATGTCTTTGAGACTGTCGATTTCCCGCTCGCAGCTCTGAAGGTCGTGAATGAGTTGGGCTCGCTCTTCCAGGTAGGAGGTGTTCAGTTTGTCCAGCTCTTCGTTTGTCTGATCGAGCTCAGACTGCAAAGTTTCTATGGTGACTTCCTGCTTTTGCGTCTGAAAACGAGGAGACATAAAAAGGCGATGAAGCTTTGAGTGAGGAGAGAACATTTTCACCACTTCAGATTACAGCATGATGGCAAATATATTCATAAAGTCACCTTCTCCTTCAGCAGGTTCAGCTTCTGCGTGAGGTCGACGACTTCTGTCTTCATCTCGGAGCACTGTTTCTCTGAGCGGCTGCACTTATTGGAAACGTTCTCAAGCTGCAGAGGAAAAAACAAAACAACAAAATTAACAGTTGCTGAATATTAAACTATAACAAATAAAAGCAAAAACTAGTCACAGCTCTCACGGTGTGCTCAGTCTGAAGGAGCTTGTCGGACACTTCTTTGAACTGCATTTCTTTTTCGCTCAGAGATTCTCGGAGGCTGCTGATGAGCTCCAGTTTCTCCGACGTCTTGGCCAACGTGTTCTCCTTCTCGATGAGCGAGCTTTCCAGGCACTCCTGAGTGTTGCTCAGCCTGAAACACACATATCAGACAAACGTAACTGTTACAAGAAGCTCAGTTAACATATTCAACACGAGGGGTGTCACGATTCTCCAAATCCTCGATTCGATTACATTTTCGATTCTAAGGTCACGGTTCGATTTGATTCTCGATTCTTGAATATCTTCAGTAAATTGGAAATTTAAACAAAATAATCTGCCATCTAGTTTAAAAAAAACAGCCACGTCCACAGTCTTCTCTCAACAATGTCTTAACAAACTATTTCCGAACAGTTGAAAATATACCACAGATAATTGCTGTAAGAGTGGCGTAGCCCCTTTCAGGGATAGTGTGCGTAAAATGCGTAAAATGCGTAACATGCGTAAGGTGTGAGTGGGCGATCGAGAGTGAGGGATCGTGCGTACGTGCAAGGGTTGTCAAAAGTATCGATACTTGAAAAAGTATCGATACTAAAACGTTGTATCCGGATACGATACTCATTTTCAAAAGTATCGATCCCCTCGACGACGAGCTGCCGACGCTGCGTCCTTCTCACGTTCTGCCTTCACACACACACAGCAGCAGGCCCCTCCCCCTCACCGTGACGTGCACAGTAACAACAGAGCATGATGGCCAGTGCTGCTGCAGGAGGTCCAAACCAACCAGGCTTGGTTGAAAATGAAAGAGGGAAAAGTGTTGTTTGGAGGTATTTTGCCTTCGAGCCTGACGTGCACAGAAAGCCGAAGGACGCGGATCGGCCTGTGTGCAAACACTGCTACAAGGCGGTGGCGACCAAGTCAAGCAGGCTACTTCAAACTTGGCGAAACATCTTAAGGAGCGACAGCCTGGCCTTTACAGTGAATTTCGACAGGTTAGTGTCTTTTGTTTCAAACTTACTTATTACTGATGTTATCGTGGCCGGTGGCCCGCATTAATGTTGGCCGTGTTATGATTAGCCATTAGCCGCAGCTAGCAATTAAAGGCTGATTAATGATTATAAACAACGTAAATAAATAAATCAGGCACGTAGTATGCCCATATTACGTAGTATGCCCATATTACGTTAATTGACACAGTGTCAGTATACATAAGCATAGAGTTAATACGTTTACATAAATGTTGGTGACTGAAAAGTGTTATTTTCTCTCTTGAAGACCCAGAATGAAGCAGAGAAAAGTCGACCTGCAGCCAAACAGCAACACACACAGCCGACTCTACCATCTGTTTATTTGTTGCACTACCTCAGACCTGAAACTTGTTATCATAGTTGCAGTTTCTTTTTGCACAACTGTTTTTTTATCATAAATATTTAACCTGTGGTTCTGTTAATTTTTACATGTTGCATTTTTCTTGTTAATAAAAATATTTCTGTTAAATTTGGGGGTCTTTGTTTTTATCCTTGTGGTATCGAAAATGGTATCGAGTATCGAATATTTTCCTGAGTATCGGTATCGAGTTTGAAAATTTTAGTATCCTGACAACCCTAGTGTTGAAGGATTGTTGCAGCATCCTCCTAAACAACTGAAGTAGCAGAAAGGCTCCGTGCATTGCTAAAAACTACAGAATACGAAGGTGGATAATAAAGGTTTTAATTGTTGGTTGTGCAGCTTTAATAAATGATCTGTTGCTCGGTGTGCTGATGTATTTTCATGGCATCACAGGCTGCAGAACTGATTTCTTACCCTTTGAGCTGCTCGTTGAGGCTGCTGACCAGCAGCTGATGCTTCTCTGCATCTCTGCTCTGCTGACTCCTGAGGCTGACGAGTTGGCTCTGCAGCTTCTCCGACTCGTTCTGTGGCGGCGGGAAAACAGAGATCAATGTATAAAGATTAAATTAAAGCACCGGATGTTGAAAGTCTCACTGCACACAGGCGACGATGACAGCAGACGCGCTGGAGAAATCAACTGTGACCATCAGAATCACTTGTATTATCAGAATATTCATTTTCATGTGGTGATAATTAACTTTAATATTCACCGTGTTGACCGTTACAGAGTCGAGCAGTGAAGTGTGATTTACGACACCCAGTGAGTCTGCGACACAACATTTTTCTTTGAAACGGAGATTAAACAAACACACCACACCATTAGCCGTCACCGCCAGAGGTGCTCTCCAGCGCACACACACATGAGAGACCCAACACACCTGAGAGACCCAAAACGGCTGCTCATCTTCATCTACATCAAACGTCACCTGTGTTAGAAGGGTTTGTTACAAAATCCTAGTCCTCGGGAGGGGAAACATGCAAGTCACTCATCGTTTGCTCCGTTACTCATCAGCAGGTAAGTAATGATTAAGTTACAGTTTCAGTGTGAGTGTTGAGACTCAAACGAGGCACAGTGAGGTTACCTGTAACGACTCTATCCGGGCCTGCAGCTGCAGCCGGTCTTCCAGGTCTTGACAGCGCTCCTCCAGGCTCAGAATCTGCTCCTGCAGCTGGTTCCGTTCCAGCTCCAGCTCCTCCACGACGGACCGCAATCCGTCTGGGATCATCAGGAAGGAGAACAGGTGTGAGGGGCGTGACGTGAACGAGTGAAAGCCAGTCAGAAGGGAGGTGGACATAAATTACCATTTTCACAGCGCTTACTGACTCAGGATGCGATTTTAGAAATACTTCCTGCACAGATGTTTAAGATTAAAAGTCTTTAAGTGGCTATAAGGGAATAACTATGTGCAGCCGAATCAAACCACTGATCAACAATTGTACAGTTCGGGTCCGATCACGCTCACATCACTTTCAGGAGATGGAGGTGGAGCTGCAGTGTGGGACGAAGTTTCAACATTTATAATGCCGTTTTTCCACCGACAGTACCAGCTCGCCTCGCCTCGACTCAGCTCGCCTTTTTTGCGTTCCCATTACTGAAATCTGGTACCTGGTACCTGCTAAAGTGGTGCTTTTTCAGAATCGCCTCCGTATAAGTTCCAGCCGAGCTGAGCTGATGCTTCTGTGTGACGTAAGCTGGCAGCCGGCCTCTGATTGGACAGAGAGCGACGCCACTTGACGACTCGTGACGAGCGCGACGTCCGAGCCTGACACCCGCTACCTTTAAAAACTAGCATCTGCGTTCAGTCAACGTAGCGATTACATGGAAGGAACAACGCGCAGGAACACGGCGTGGACCGTGGCAGAGGTGGAGACGCTCCTGAGTGTTGTCGCTGAAGACGCATCCAGAACGAGCTTGATGGTGCGACAGGAAATGAAAAGGTGGACGTGTTTTGCGTCGCCCACAGCTAGCCCTGTTTATGTGTCGCGTGGATACCCAGCTGGCACCGGACGTCAATAGACGTTGGTCTTTGGTTGGATTCAAGTCATGACGTCAGGTGACCAAAACCCAACGTCCATTGACATCTACTTTCAACATCTTTTGACAGGAATATTGACGTGAAATGACGTTAATATTTTGTTGTTTTTATGTTGTGGTGTCTGGCAACCAAAACCCAACGTGTGTCAGACGTCTTGTACTCAACTTTGACGTTGAATAATGACCTTTTTGATGACAAAATTCTAATGTCTTGACAACATCTATCAACAACGTTGATTCGACTTAAGATAGCCTACATAACTGATATCCAACGTCGGACCAACGTTAAGTTCAGACGTTAACCCGATTTTCATTTTCAACTAAATACTAACGTCTATTCAACGTCGGAGGCGTCTCAATTAGACGTCTCTATGACGTCGAATTGACGTCTACTGCCAGCTGGGTAAGTACGTACTGATGACGACCCGCCCACGTTGATGACGACCCGCCCACGTTGATGACGACCCGCCCACGTTGATGACGACCCGCCCACGTTGAAGACGACCCGCCCACGTTGATGACGACCCGCCCACGTTGATGACGACCCGCCCACGTTGAAGACGACCCGCCCACGTTGAAGACGACCCGCCCACGTTGATGACGACCCGCCCACGTCGATGACGACCCGCCCACGTTGATGACGACCCGCCCACGTTGAAGAGATACTAATTCTAGATGGAAACGCAACGCGTCTGAAACCAAACCAAGTAGAGCCACGCTGAGCCGAGGCGAGCTGGTACTGTCGGTGGAAAAACGGCATATAGTGATTACACCACTGGAATTTCATAAGGAGACCGTTGGGACAATTTCCAGACGTGTCTTTGATTACATAAATGGGTGATTATAAAGAGAGCTTGGGACATCTCCAGTCATGTTTAGTCATGTCCAATCAGAGGACTGTAGTGTTTTAACTCCAACATTTAGTACTGACTCTCCTTGAAACTTGACAATAACTGTTCTAATGTTTGAAGAATTGGACCGGGCTGCTTAAGTTCATGTCCTGGGACAGCTAGTTTTGATATAACTGGAAAAAGTAGGTCAAACTTTTTATGAAAGATGATCAGAGGAGGTAAAGTCTAATCACAGAACATTCAGTGGCAGACTGATTCATTAACAGACAAAGTGTGAAAAGCAGTTCCAGAGCGCAAGTTTCAGCCACAAACAACCAAAAAGTACATCAGTCAAGTTTTCCCCACTTTCCAATCATCATTTCTAGTTTTGTTTCTACTTTTTCAGATAATTTCTGATGTAATTTTTGGCTTCGTGACAAGCAGCAGAACAAAACACAACAAGTCAGGATGAGAGGAAATGAAGAAAAAGGAGCAGAACATGCAAACAATGAAAAAAAAGAAACTTACCACAGATGAAGTTTCTTCACCTACATTTATATGATCTCAAAAAACATTCAGTGGACTTATAACCCAACAAACACTAGCCAGCTCGACCAGCATGCACGTGTCCAAAGAAAATCTGTCAACTGATGAAAATGGAAACCGATGAATGAGTGTTGAACACTTCGGGTTACGTTAATCGTCCCAGAATGTGAGATGAGCTTAAATTCAGCCTGTTACAGTGTGAAGTCCACGAGTAGAAGTGAAACAAGCTGAACCAAGCTAATCCCTCCGGTGTGTGAAGCTCAATAACCTCAGATAGGTAACCCAGGCCTCACATTCATAATACTGGCAGGTTAGATGGAAAAACACAAAACCAACCGACAGCCACAATCCAACACTCAGTAAAACAAGTTTGGGTGTTACGATGAAAACGATAAAATATCAACCCAAAAGGCAACTCAAGTGTCCCAAAGGAATGTGCAGATGACCGTGTGCATGCCGGCGTAAACTGTCTAGCGGGTCTCACACCTGTGTCAGGAGTACTGTACTCGGGCCACCAACCTCCCATGTTCTCTCCCTCCATCGGGGTCGTGCTCTCGGAGGTGCTCCGCGGGTCCTGGAAGGGGGCCTGGCCGTCGAACTCGAAGTCCTCCTGCAGGCGGGATCGAGTTATTCAACATGGTTTAAAAATAAGCTAACAAAGGTCTGATCCAGCTCTGTACCTGATGCATTCATCAAATGTAATTCATTCATTCCAACCTTTACTAAAGACTTGTAATCGTTAAGGTTTCCCTAATTATACAATGATTTCAAGACAAACAAACACACAAAGTTAAAACAGTTAAAAAGTGCAACACTCAGTGAAAAGCTTGTGAATATTCTCATTCATCCAGGTCATAGTTATCTCAAGGAAATTGAATCGAAAGCAACTGGATTTGGTTTTTGTCTTGAAGACGTTTCACCTCTCATCCGAGAGGAAAAAGCTCACTCCTTTGAGGACAATAATGTTCCCATCTTGGACAGAGAGGATAGATGGTTTGAAAGAGGAGTAAAGGAAGCCATCTATGCAAAAATTGAAAAACCATCTCTAAACAGAGGAGGGGGTCTGCGACACCACCTATCTCCAATTTACAATGCTGCCCTTTCATGTCTTCCCAGGAGATTCAACAACTTAGCCTCTAAGAACAACGGCTGTGCACAGAGGGCCTCATGTGACTCCAACGACTGTCGTTACAACACAATAGAACACTAACGAAGTGGAAACCAACTTTCCACCGTCCCCAACGACCATACTAACGACTGTCGTTGGCAATAATGGAGCACATACGACCCATAGGCATCAGTGGCCTTGTGACCGCCTCCTGAGAGGTTAAATAGCTGGACCTCCACACCGGCTAGTTGGACTAGTCCCAGCCTAGTCAAGGGAGCAGGAACTGATGAAGCCTCTCGGATGAGAGGTGAAACGTCTTCAAGACAAAAACCAAATCCAGTTGCTTTCGATTCACTCAGTGAAAACAATTGCACACTGAGGTGACGGGCTTTGAGATCATCGTCTTGAATCGTCAGCGGTAACGACAAAAACTAAAAGGCCGAGTTGCTCCACTAATGGTCTTGTTCTTTAGTTCCTGCCGATTTATTCTCAACAGCCTTCAGATTTTGTGCATAAAAGAACTATTCCTTCAATCCTTAGGTCTGTACACACATAAACAGCATTTCAGGTCACCCTTTTCAGTGTTTCCAGACAGGAAAACTAGGGTTTTTCAGGCTCGTCTCTCTTGTTTGACGTCTGAGTGTGTGTTAGTGGTGACGATTGGACGTCTCAGAACGGTACTGCTCTCGGAAAGAGGCAAGACTGAGGAGTAACTCCACTTCGGTGTCAGCTCACACATATGATTCACCCCTGCGAGGCGCCATTGTTGCTGCTGTCCCTTTTCCGGTAATGACTTCAGGCTTCTGACTGGCCAGCGTGACATTACGTGGCTCTACTTATTGTGGCTCTAAATGACTGTGTTTGTTCACCTTTTCTTAAAGGATGCGATTCAAACTGTTACTCAGAGGAAACAAGACAGCTTGTAAACATAATATCAATATATTTCCTGTGAGAGTAAAAATTATCTTCAAAACTATTTAAAATAAATAAACAGATTTATCGGGTCGCTCACAGGACGGTTTTCATGATCGGTTCCAAAATGTTCCAGAAATAAAATTATGACATCAAGGTTAGAGATTGTTACAATTACAAGACGAATGTCCAAACTTTTACTTGTGGAGCTTGTTGATGCCCAAAAGTGCTGAACATGAAGCTTCCTGCAGCAGAAACAAGTAGCTACAAACCTTCTGCACTACTTTATTTTCAAGCTTTAATTTAATTTGACTCTTTTTTACAATTAAGCTCTTTAATTAGGGGAGACCGGGGATGGTTGTAACAAGGGGATGGTTGTAACAGCATCACTTTTACCAATAAGGGATGTCATTAGAGTCATGTGATCAATTTCATGTGTTACCACTCCCTCCCTGACCTTGCATGTGGATTTGCATGTCTGTGGAAAGAAGTGTGTGGGCTTTAAAGCCAAAAAAGAAAAAATCAGGTAAGAAACTAATCTTTTGTACCAAGTTTATATTTTGGTTCGTACTGACACTGTTGAAGTTTGAATTATGAAACTTATATTGGATTGAAGAGTCGGTTCTAAGCTAAAATATGAGTCATTTCATCAACACTAATTTTAAGCTATCATGCTAGTACAGCTAGCTAAACAATGGCTGACAGGGGTGGGGAGGGTTGTAACACCTTCCAAAAAAATGTTACAACCATCCCCGTAAGGGCATCTCATATATTTTCTCTATCCTACTCCCTCTTTTAAGTTTGCCAAGACGCTGGGTGCAGAAAACAAATAGTCATCACTGTGAATCTGATTCTGATTAGACAGATAAACACACTCACATCCACGTTTTATCATTTGTGCGCATGGTTGTTGTTTCTTGAAGTGGCAAACATCTTCCTTGAATTATGTTTGTGAATTGGGAGCTGTTTCTGACCTCCCACTGCAGTTTTCTGTTCTCATGAGTAGTCCATTCATATGTATTATTGAATATTTTTTCAAATAATGTTCTTTGAGTCTTAGGATCAATGCCACTGAGGATGTTTTTCATTTACCCATCAGTGATAAGTTCTTTTTGGTCTTAGTAAATCACTGGAAGATGTTTGAGTGTTAGCACATGCACAATAAATTCATATGGAGGCATATTTTGTGGTGTGGTCTCAGTTTTTAGTTCTTTAATCTTATTGTTACAACCTACCCCGGTAGTGGGGTAGGTTGTAACAGCAGCACTCCTTGCATTTGACATTAAATAATTATTCCTGTGATATAGTTGGAGGAGTTGGAGGCATTTCTATTTGTAGAGGACAAATGAGGGTACTTTGTGTCAAAATTTGAGAGCCCAACCATGAACACTCTGCAAGTTATAGGAGCTGAGACAAAAAGTGTTACAACCATCCCCGGTCTCCTCTACCTCGGCCACAGAGGTTATCTTCTCGCCTGTGTCCATCTGTTTGTTTGTTGGTAGGATTATAAAAAAACTACTGCATAAATTTCCATAAAACTTGGATGGAGGACGGGTCTGGCCCAGAATAGATCCCATTTACTTTTAAAGAGATGGGTCGTTGATTTTGAAAACACTAATGTGCAGAAAGCAAAATGAAGGCCAACGCTTCCTGAAATAGTTTGCCGACTGCAGGCTTATCGCCACAGTCTACATCCGGTGAGTCAGACCATCACAGCACACAGAAGCATTCATATTCTGAAAGTATTCTGGCGATACCACAGCAACGTTAACCTCGTCCACCTACCTGAAGGCTTCGCTGGGCCGGAGCCGCCAGCTTCTTGGCCCTGTGGTGACCGAGCCCCCGAGACTGAGCCAGCTCCTCCTCCAACTCCTGCTGCCGACTGACCAGTGCTGGATCGGAGCAGCCAGGAAAGAACCAGTCATCCTCAATCAGTTTTGTGCCACAGGGAAAGGGGGAATGTTGTTTGGATTGAGGATGGATTTATGGATGGGGGGAGGTGGGTATAAAGTGGGCAGGACAGAATGGTGGCGGAGTGAAAGAAGACATTTGTTTGAAGATAGAGATGGAGAGGAGATAAGTGTGCTGGAATAGATGGTGTTTTGAAGATGAAGAGGAAGATGAGGCACTTTTCAACACCACAAATGAACTTTGGAACATAGAAAAAAACAGTTTTATCTAAAAAAAAAAAAAGTGAAAGCAACAACAGAAGACAAGACTGTGAGAGAAATATGGAGACAGAGACTGAGAGGATAAAGGATGGAGAGAGAGAGCGTTACTCAAACTCCAGGTACGTGTACGCACTTCTGTATTTGCATAAAGCATGTGGACCTGAGAAACACTTCAAAAGCAACATTCTGGTCAGAGCCATGCACACCTGATTTGCATAGCAGAGGAAAAACAGCATTCAAACATGTGGGAGAGACGCAGAGTGAAAGTGGCCGTGGGAGGAAGGAGAGGGCCCATTTTCATGAGTCACACTTAATGTCTCACCGCCGTTTCTTCAACAGGGAGAGCAGATATTTAGAGTAACGCCGGGCAGGTACTTTGAATTTTTCATGTAGCAGCGAAGGATGCAAGCGGGGCAGTGCCGAATTGATCAGGCTGAACAAAACATGTTCCCATCTGTTTTGTGACGACAGGCTGATTTTGATGTGGAGGGGAACGGGAGAGGAGGGTGCAGCTCAAAGCAAAAGGGTGGGGCGGAAAAAGGAAAGGAGGTCAGTGGGTGAAGCGGTGGGTCAGTGTGGGGTGAGGTTATAAAGCAGGGTGAAGCAGAGAGAGGCTCTATTGTACAGGACTATTTATATAACACAGCACTGTTACAGCAGCATACTACTGAATATATCTTAGAGCATGCATCAGGACCGGAGAGCATCATCCAAACTGTTCATGTAGAATACAACCGGTCTGCCTAGACGTTCGCCTACTCTGACCACAGCAGGAGAATTATACACAGAGGATGTAAGAAGAGGATCATCATCAGTAGACCCAAAACAGTTCGTCCTCTGCTGAGAAACCAAACACAGACAACTTGTTCAGGCTTGTGAATATTCTCATTCATCCAGGTCATAGTTATCTCAAGGAAATTGAATCGAATGCAACTGGTGTTATGACCCTAGGGGTCATAATTTCTATTCGCTGTGTTTTCTCTCTGTGTTGTTTGTGTTTTCTGTCTGTGTTGTGTTCCTCCTCCCTGTCAACAGGGGGAGTTGTTTCTAAATGTATCCATTCAGGTGGAGGTGGCCGATTGGAGGAACCATGGGGGTTGCTGGTTGGAGGACATCCCCGGAGGCTGGTGATTGGCGGAATTTCCAAATGGAAGGGGATTCAAAAGTGGAGCCGGCAGCTCGGGTCTCTCTCTCTCTCACCTTCTCGCAGCTCAAATCCGATCTGGCCAGTGTGGCAAAATTAATGTTTCGCTTGTGTGTCGAGAGTTTGTTCTCTTCTGTAAATATTGTAAATAGTAGTGAAAATTATCCTTCAGTCCAGTTTAGTAGGGGTGAGTAGCCTTTTTCTTTTGTGGCATCTTTTCTCCTGTTTTGGGTAGGGAGTAAGGTTAGAAAACCTGTTTTTTTGTTGATTGTTATTTTTTTCTGGAAATAGGGAAGGTAGATTTAAAATCAGCTTGTTTTGTTTATTGTTTTAGGTGACGCTCACCCTGAAGCATTTAATTTCATTTGGGTAAATAAATCCCTTTTATTTTTGGACTGCAAATACGTGTTTGTGATTTATTGTTGAGAGTGAGGAAAAGGAGAGAGAGCATTATGTTATGTTTTCGGTATTCCCTAGGCCGGGCATAACACTGGATTTGGTTTTTGTCTTGAAGATGTTTCACCTCTCATCCAAGAGGCTTCATCAGTTCCTGCTCGCTTGACTAGGCTGGGACTAGTCCAACTAGCCGGTGTGGAGGTGTTAAATAGCTGGACCTCCACACCGGCTAGTTGGACTAGTCCCAGCCTAGTCAAGCGAGCAGGAACTGATGAAGCCTCTCGGATGAGAGGTGAAACGTCTTCAACGACAAAAACCAAATCCAGTTGCGTTCGATTCAATTTCCTTGAGACAACTTGTTCAGGCCTTCATGAAGGGAGATCAGATAACAATTAATCTGTTTCGTTCCAAAAATGAATTAAATCAAAAACAAAGGCAGATCTTTGTTGCCCTTTGGACTAACTCATCCTCTTACTTCTGGCTTTATAAATTATGTAATGCTCGCTGAACGAAGAGTTTCTGCTGCGTGTTGCTGGTAAAGACTTTACAGCAAACCAGGGAATCAAAAGCTCAGCAGGAGGTGTGTCACGATTCTCATTCTCCAAATTCTTGATTCGATTTTTGTTTTAAATTCAGTGCTGACAGCTCTGCAAATTTTATGGTACCACATCTCGATTTGTAAAGATGATGTTATGTCCTGACAGCTGTCATTCACATTTAAAAAATGATGTATTTCAGAGAGTTCAGTTTCTCAAATCTGTCCGGAGTGAACCCTCTTCCTTCATAAAGACAGATCAGATAACAATTCATCTGTTTCGTTCCAAAAATGGTAAGAAATATAAATCAAATCAAAAAACAAAGGCTGACATCTTTGTTGCCCTTTGGACTAACTCATCCTCTTACTTACGCTTTGTAAATTATATAATTCTCGCTAACAAAGAGTTCCGGAGAATCAAAAGCTCAGCAGCAGGTGTGTCACGATTCTCATTCTGCAAATTCTTGATTCGATTTTCCTTCAGATTTTAAGGTCATGATTCGACTTTTTTTTTAAATTCAGTGCTGACAGCTGTGCCGATTTTATGGTATCGCATCTCCATTTGTAAAGATGATTTTATGTCCTGACAGCTGTCATTCACATCTAAAAAAAAAAGAAAGTTCAGTTCCTCAAATCTGTCTGGAGTGAACCCTCGTCCCAAACAAATCAGTAGCAGATCTCTGAAAAGGAAATAAACCCAACGACGGTGTCAGTCAGCTGATCTTCTTCATGATCTTCAACATCACTTGACACCTGACGAATCATTTTCCACCTTCTCTCTTTCTTATTTTCCTATTTACTCTTTCTGTATTGTTGTTTTTGAGTATCTGTATGTGTTTGTATGTATTGTCCATTTGTATCCTTTTTGCTTTGTGTTTTTGTAAAGCATCTTTGGGTACCTTGAAAAGCGCTATATAAAACCTATGTATTATTATTATTATTATTATTATCTTCTGCAGGCTAACGTAAACTAGGTGTGATGTTTTTTTCTTCGAGTAAACGAGGTACAGAAAAAAAATAGTGATTTCAGATTTCAGAAATCGTGACACTCCTACTCACCAAGCACTGGTTACATGTCTTATGATATCATGTATAGCGATTGATAATACCTTTCTAATCAATTAAACATCATGCATGCTATCATGACCCGAGCAGCAACCTTAGTGCAACTTGTGTATCAGGCAAGACTCAGTTTCCACTTGAGCAATAAATTCATAAGTACAGCAGCATCACAACCTCACAAGTCAGTGTTTATGTTCCTCATCGTCTCTCCAGCTGAATTAAAGCACCGACAATTCCACCAAAAGGAACGCACGAGCAAGAACATAAAGTTCGGAGAAAGGTTTCTGGTTTTCTGTCAACATTAGAAGAAGCGCTGGTGGAGTGAGACGCACGGCTTTAATGAATTCAACTCAGTCGTCTTTCGGCAAAGTGTTAATTACCGCGAGCGCTCTGAGTCGAGTTGCGAGGCTTCAGAGTCTCATTACTCACACCGGCTTCGTTAATGTCGACTCCACTTCACCGGTTCAGTAATTTAACAGTCAGCGGCACACGCAGCTAATTAAAGTCAACAGCCAGAGTAAACGTGAAAAGGGACCATTAGGGATTTTTTTTCTGAGCGTCACTTTGGTTTTATTGAACTTCAATTAATGAAGAATAGATTTTGTGCATTACTGTTTTTATTAAACAGCTGGATGTCTAGAGGGATGTTTAGTTACTTCTACGTGTTGTTTCTCTCATAAAATATCCCGATTTGATAACTTTCATTTTGCTTGTATATCCTGATGAGTTAGTTATAGACCATCACCAGTGGTACTTAAGTACAGTTTTTGAGTATCTGTACTTTACTTGAGTATTATTTTTGGGGGATACTTTTTCTTTCACTCCACTACATTTGAAGGACAAATATTGTACTTTTCACTCCACTACATTTCTATTGATGCTCTCGTTACTCGCTAATTTTGAACTTACGTCAGCTGATGATTTTTTCTTTTTTATATAATTTTTTTTTTCAATATTCTGAGAAAATAAACTGTTTCTGCTGATTCCTGTATGGTTTGTCTGAGTCGTGTTGCCGTACCTGTACTACGTCGTGCTATACAATCCATACAACGGAGGAAGAAACTGGAGAAACACACGGAGAAACTCCCACCGAGCAGCCGTGGCCTTAACTCAAACCCATGTCTGAGATTTTTGTCACAAAAACTGATTTGTTTCCGATTAAATGTTTGTTGTGCTTACAGCGAACAAATTATATCACGGCTTACAAAAACTCGTCTCACAACCTGAAAAAGCACGTTGCAGTATGTAAAGTAGCTACTGACGTTAGCTAGCTTAATGTTTGTTAAATGGCAGATGAACATTTTAAACGTAACTGTATGAGCTTGTAGTAAAAATATGGCAACTGTTGCAGTGCAGTCGAATGATTAAGTTGACTTTCTGTTCATGTTTTTTATACAATTCATATCAAAGAATCGCATCAGTGTACTGTATAATGACAATAAAGCTACTTTTCTTTCCTGTATTTCCTGAGATATTTTTAAAATACTTTTACTCAAGTAATTTTTTAAGTACTTTACTCAAGTAATATTTTGACTAAGCTACTTTTACTTGTATTGGAGTAATATTTGACAAGGAGTATCTGTACTTTTACTCAAGTAGTGAAGTTGTGTACTCTGTCCACCTCTGACCATCACAAGAGAACACTAATGTTATTGTGTGTGTTTGTGTAGCATCACGACACACAGCATCTCCCGTCAGCCTTCCCAGAGTTAGTACAAATCGAGCCATCCCAACAGAAACGTGAGAATATTGTTTGTGATTTTGATTAGATATTCTAACGTCGCCACACCAGAAAACAAAAGAATGACAGGAAGAAACGGAAGGACAGAAACAGAAAAGGGGTGAAGAAATGGAAAAAGAGGAACAACACGGGAGACGGGAAGAAGGAAAGGAGAAACAAAACGGCAGACTCTAAAGTGGCGCCTGCCACTGCACTGCCTGCAGCTCACGCCTGCAGGGTGAACGTTACGGCGGACCTGCGGGCAGTACAGTGAGCAGGAGCTGCACGGGAGGTTCGGAGGAGCCTGCATGCACAAAACTGATGGGAAACTGTTCTGTGTGGCTGCTCCCATCCCCGGAGCAGGGGCTGAAGGGGGAGGGGGGCGGAGGTCCACGAGATGGGAGGCAGCACGGGGGAAACCAAACGCTCCCCATTAACAGCGATGAGGACGGGAGGGGGGGGATAAGATAAAGAAAGTAATGTTCAGTCAGACAACAGAGGACATGTGGTAAACAGTTAACACACACTGAATCTCTCTGCTAGAACAACATGGTGGTCGTGTTGTTGGTACAAAATAAAAGGAATTATGAGATCAGTTAGTTTTAGCTGGTTAATTTGTTTTAGATTTTCTAGTTTGCTGTTACGCACCAAAACACCAAAACTTCTCGCAGTGGAATCCAACATAGTGATAAACCAGATTCTGATTCTGACCTCACTGTATAATGCAATAAACTCAAGCCCCGTTTACACGAAGGGAAAACGCAGATATTTCCAGGCGGTTTGGCCTCTCATTTACACGAAAACCCCGTTTTTTTTTATCACAGAAAACGATTATTTCTAAAAACTCCGGGCAAAGTGGAGAATTTGGAAAACTCCGGTTATGTGTTGTCGTGTCAGCTGGGAGAAACGGGGTTTTAGCTTCTCACGCTCATTAGGCTATGCGCCAGAAAATGCTGAACGTCACGTGAGCGTTGTTTTGAAAGGAACAGGAAGTGGCTCGTGTTATTCGTTGTTGTTGATTCTGAGGATTCTGATTGGCTTGCATGGCTTCATCCTTCTCCCTACACTGCCGCCCAGAGGTTTGGCAGAGTTATAATGGCGCTCGACGGCGTATTTATGCGGGTTGATGTAAATGACAACTTTTTTGAAAACGAAGGGGGGAAATATTCGTTTCTCTAAATACCCTGCTACGTATAAACGTGGCCTCAGGCCCCGTCCAGACGTACCAAAACAATCTTTTTTTTATCCGTCTTCCTCGGCATCGTTTCAAGAATATTCACGTCCACATGGATCCACTGTAAACGACTCAACACGCTGTAGTTCATATACCAGGCCTGTAGGTGGCGCCAGAGAAGAAGAGACGGAGCATGCACATAAAGCTTTAGCGCTGTATACTAGACTAGTAGTTCTCGAGACCGGTCTCAAGACCACTTCTCCGTGGTCTTGGTCTTGTCACGGCCTCGACAGTCTTTGGTCTTGGTCTTGATACTCTCTGGTCTTGGTAGTGTCTTGGTCTCGGTTTAGGCGGTCTTGACTACAAGTCTACTCAGGACATAAATGCATTCATGATGTAGTCTGCCTTTTGTTCTACAGTTTGAATGTCTATGTTTATGTATCTGTTCTTTGTGATGTCTGTGTTATATTGTTCTTGTCCCACTGAACTACAGCTACAACTACAACTTGATAAAGTGTGTTATAACTGAGATGCCATTGCACACATCAAGGTGACCAGTTCTTCCTCTTGTTAATGTACATTGGAAGTACAATTTTGTACTATTTGTACTATAAACTATTTGTATTTTGCATTTAATTTAATGCATTTTTTGGTGCACCTGCGTGCGGGTTCTACAACTCATGCAAAATGGCAAAAAACTAGTCTTTTTTTGATCTCGGTCTCGAGCTGAACAAGTCTTGGTCTTGGTCTTGGTCTTGATACTCTCTGGTCTTGGTAGTGTCTTGGTCTCGGTTTAGGCGGTCTTGACTACAAGTCTACTGTATACAAACAGACAGCCGAAGGAGAAACCGAACACAACAAGAAGAAGATGAAAATAGCTTGTCGGTGGTCCATAATCCTTTTTCTGCTCAGCGTCGTGGCAGAGGAGCAGAATATTTTGCCCCAGTAACCCTGATAGGCTCAATATCGTCTGCAGCACGAACACAAGCATGTAGTCCGCCATTGTTGTTGTTGTAATGAGACGTCGCGGGGTTCAGAGGTCGAAGGCGAGAGGTCGAGGGGAGGGGCGATGACGTCATCGTATCGAAAAGTATGCGGATTCACCGTCCACACGAAAACGGAGGGGCTGGCCATTTTTGAAGTTCTCCACCCTGAGACCCGTTTTCAAAAAAGTGCGTTTACAGGATCCGTGTGGACGATCGGCCAAAACGATGCAAAACATGTGCGTTTACACAAAACAGCGTTTTCATCTGGACGGGGCCTAAAACAGCACCAGAAACTGCAGCCTGCATGAATTTACTGGACCATCAATGAGCTTGATTTTCTAACAACATAATGTTGCAGGAGAGCTTATAATATTGTTTTTGTTAGCTGATTGATGTAGCATGTAGAAGACACTCAGTCTTGGATAATTATCCAACTCATATATACTTTATATTACGACGGAGTATTAGGGCCAGACTAAGAGAAAAAAAAATATTTTGGAGGTCAAATTACGAGAATAAAGTCATAATATTATGAGAAAAAAGTCATAATATTACGAGAATAAAGTCATAATATTACGAGAATAAAGTCATAATATCACGAGAATAAAGTCATAATATTACGAGAATAAAGTCAAAATATTACGAGATTAAAGTCAAAATATTACGAGAATAAAGTCATAATATTACGAGAATAAAGTCATAATATTACGAGAATAAAGTCATAATATTACGAGAATAAAGTCAAAAGATTACGAGAATAAAGTCAAAATATTACGAGAATAAAGTCAAAATATTACGAGAATAAAGTCATAATATTACGAGAATAAAGTCATAATATTACGAGAATAAAGTCAAAAGATTACGAGAATAAAGTCAAAATATTACGAGAATAAAGTCATAATATTACGAGAATAAAGTCATAATATTACGAGAAAAAAGTCAAAATATTACGAGAATAAAGTCAAAATATTACGAGAATAAAGTCAAAATATTACGAGAATAAAGTCATAATATTACGAGAATAAAGTCATAATATTACGAGAAAAAAGTCAAAAGATTACGAGAATAAAGTCAAAATATTACGAGAAAAAGTAATAATAAAATATTACGAGATTAAAGTCAAAATATTACGAGAATAAAGTCAGAATATTATGAGAATAAAGTCAAAATATTACGAGAATAAAGTCATAATATTACGAGAAAAAGTCATAATATTACGAGAATAAAGTCATAATATTACGAGAATAAAGTCAAAATATTACGAGATTAAAGTCAAAATATTACGAGAATAAAGTCAAAATATTACGAGAATAAAGTCAAAATATTACGAGAATAAAGTCATAATATTACGAGAATAAAGTCATAATATTACGAGAATAAAGTCAAAATATTACGAGAATAAAGTCATAATATTACGAGAATAAAGTCAAAATATTACGAGAATAAAGTCAGAATATAAAGTCAAATTTATTTTTTATTTTATTTTTTTTCCTCTTAGTATGGCCCTAATACTCCGTCGTATTATATAACATAATATTAGGCTGCAAAATACAGACTTACTGTCAAACGGTGTTCGGTGCTGGTGGGTTCTATGCAGTTTGTTTCTATGTCCTTTAACGATCAACAGAATAACTGATGTTGAATAAAATTTGTCTTTAAGAGACGACAACTCTCCTGAACAATGTTGGATCTCCTAACGTCTCATCTGTGAAGACTTTTGTAAAGTCAAATCCTTCTGGAGGTTTTCTTTTTGCTTCTCTGCACGACCTCCAGCAGTAAGAGGTTACCAATATTCATTTTCCGAAGCTGCAGTGTGCAGCATGTGGACGCTCACACAGTTATCACTATAGTTCTGGTTATAGTTTTAGTTCCTGGTGTGGACGGCCCTTTAGAGATTACAGACATGTTAGTCCCAGTCCATGGAGCAGATCTGTCAGCCAGTCAAACCAATCAGAAGTAACCCCGGTTAAAACATAAACAACCACCACCACACTGTTCAAATGTGAACTTGTGCTCCATATTTCGATTCTGATTTCTGTGTTATTGTAGATTTGATGTTAGATAAAAAATACTGATTACAATCCTGACTCAAACATTAGTAGTTTCTTGTTTCGGGTTCTCAAATTCATAAATTAAATCAGTTTGAGGATGACGGAATAATAGATAAAGTTTTTAATTCTTACAGTTATCAAAGGGAGGCTTTCGATCACATAAATCTAAGGGCCTTTTTCAGTAAGCGTTCGGCAGTGTGAGCAGATTAGATGTGCATTAAGCAAACACCAGTATCCATGTTTGATTCTCTGAGTCTTTCCGTCCAGTTCTGACCCTGATAGCTGCTCCTGTTGATTCCACCTCATCCATTCATCCTCCAGTAACAGCCTTACCCTCTCTCTCCTCCTCCATGTGGCTGATGCGGAGGGCCATGGTCGCCTTCTCCTCCTTGGCTCGGTCCCTGGCGCTGACTGCGTCGGCGACCATCTCCTGCCACTCCAGCACCTGGCTCTGAGTGTCGTCGGCGCTGCCCGACTCGCTCGCCTGTCGCCAGAGGGAGCAGCAGTGAGCACGTTTGTACACCAGACATTTATGCCGTGTTTCCACCGACAGTACCAGCTCGCCTCGCCTCGACTCAGCTCGCCTTTTTTGCGTTCCCATTACTGAAATCTGGTACCTGGTACCTGCTAAAGTGGTGCTTTTTTAGCATCACCTCCGTATAAGTTCCAACCGAGCTGAGCTGATGCTTCTGTGTGACGTAAGCTGGCAGCCGGCCACTGATTGGACAGAGAGCGACGCCACTTGACGACTCGTGACGAGCGCGACGTCCGAGCCTGACACCCGCTACCTTTAAAAACTAGCATCTGCGTTCAGTCAACATAGCGATTACATGGAAGGAACAACGCGCAGGAACACGGCGTGGACCGTGGCAGAGGTGGAGACGCTCCTGAGTGTTGTCGCTGAAGACGCATCCAGAACGAGCTCGATGGTGCGACAGGAAATGAAAAGGTGGACGTGTTTTGCGTCGCCCACAGCTAGCCCTGTTTATGTGTCGCGTGGATAAGTACGTCACTGATGACGACCCGCCCGCGTTGATGACGACCCGCCCACGTTGATGACGACCCGCCCACGTTGATGACGACCCGCCCACGTTGATGACGACCCGCCCACGTTGAAGACGACCCGCCCACGTTGAAGACGACCCGCCCACGTCGATGACGACCCGCCCACGTTGACGACGACCCGCCCGCGTTGACGACGACCCGCCCGCGTCTGACGACGTCCCGTCCGCGTCGACGACGTCCCGTCCGCGTTGATGACGACCCGCCCGCGTCGATGACGACCCGCCCGCGTTGATGACGACCCGCCCACGTCGATGACGACCCGCCCGCGTCGATGACGTCCCGTCCGCGCTGATGACGACCCGCCCACGTTGAAGACGTCAGAGATCCTGATTCATGCCTTTGTTTCGTCAAGGCTGGATTACTGCAATGCCTTATTTTCGGGTCTCCGCGTGAGAGCACCAAAAGTCTTCAGATGGTTCAGAATGCTGCAGCCAGAGTGTTAACACGTACAAGAAAATTTGATCATATTACACCAATCTTAGCCTCGCTGCACTGGCTCCCAATACATATAAGATCAGACTTTAAGGTGCTGCTGATGACATACAAAACTGTACACGGTCTTGCCCCGTCGTACATGTCAGATCTCATTACACCATATATTCCTTCTCGGGCATTACGCTCTCAAAACTCTGGGCTCCTGGTGGTTCCCAGGGTCCAGAAAAAGTCAGCTGGCTGCAGGGCTTTTTCCTATCGGGCTCCCTTCCTCTGGAATAACCTCCCAGCTGACATCAGACAATCTGGCTCTGTTGACGCCTTTAAATCTAAACTCAAAACTCACTTCTTTGACGTAGCCTTTAATTAGCCTTGACTTCGACTGCTAGCTCCTTCAGTGGGTCGGTGTCAGTCTCAATGAGCTATAGTACTGGATTTGCATTTTACTGCCGACGAGAAACAATCTGCTTATGCTGACTAACATCGCATTTCTCTAACGTCTGTTTTTGCTTTTCTGTTCCCACAAGCTGCAAGCTGTGTCACTCTCTACTCTTTCTATAGTTTCCTCCTCTTCGTACTCCTCCTTCTCCTCCTCCTCTCTTTCAGTCAGGCTTCCTTCAGTTGGACCTCGAGCCCCTGGGAACATCGACCTCTCCTGGCTACTGATGCCTTGAAATACTGACGGACCAGGATCGCCAGACCTCTGCGCTCCACTGGACCTCTGCTCTCCTCTGCTTCACCATCTCATCATACCTATGTTTCTGGATTTCTTGATGCCTCTTCACTCTGATCTCTCTGTCTATTACTAATTATCTTGTGTGGCCTGCCCTCTTCCAGGTCACCAGGGTGGACAGGAGGTTGCATGGCTCGGGTACCACTTGGTGATGCCTCGTCCTGCTCAGTCGTCTCCTGGAACCACTCACTTTACATTCTGTTGTATCTGACATTCTGTTAATGTAACTTGTTATCTGTGATTGTTGCTCTTTTCTGTACACGCGACATCTATTGCACGTCTGTCCGTCCTGGAAGAGGGATCCCTCCTCTGTGGCTCTTCCTGAGGTTTCTTCCATTGTTTTTTTTTTACCCTGTTAAAAGGGTTTTTTTTCCATCAACATGGGAAGTTTTTCCTCACTCGATCGAGGGTCTAAGGACAGAGGATGTCGTTCACTGTACAGATTGTAAAGCCCATCGAGGCAATGTGATTGTGATTTTGGGCTATATAAATAAAATTGATTTGATTTGATTTGATTTGACCCGCCCACGTTGATGACGACCCGCCCACGTTGATGACGACCCGCCCACGTTGAAGACGACCCGCCCACGTCGAAGAGATACTAATTCTAGATGGAAATGCAACGCGTCTGAAACCAAACCAAGTAGAGCCACGCTGAGCCGAGCCGAGGCGAGCTGGTACTGTCAGTGGAAAAACGGCATTAGAAACATTCAAAAGAAACCTGGCTCTCCGACCTGAGATGCAGCCCTCTTGGTGAACTGCTCCAGGTCTGCTTGCAGCGTCCTCTGCTGCTCCTCGTACACCACCAGCTTCGCCTCCAGCATTTCTAGCAGAAACCATCAAATACACGACGTTCAGTTTGGCATCAGAGCTCCTAATGACACAGCTGATTCACCTAACTCCAGTGAGTCTAAGACACACAAGGGGAGGAGTTAAAATGCGTCGTGCATGCTGTTTCATCAGGTTCTCAGGTTACCGTTCTTTGCTCTGATCTCCTCGTATTGCTCCACTTTCCAGAGGTTCTCCTCTCGCTCCTCCTCCAGCGCTGTGATACGACTCCGCAGGGCCGTCAGGTCCGGGGGGGCTCCTCCGGCCTAAAGGAGGCAAAGTAAACCTCTTTTAAATCTAAGCTTTCGAATATTCTCATTCATCCAGGTCATAGTTATCTCAAGGAAATTGAATCGAATGCAACTGGATTTGGTTTTTGTCTTGAAGACGTTTCACCTCTCATCCGAGAGGTGAAACGTCTTCAAGACAAAAACCAAATCCAGTTGCTTTCGATTAAATTTCTTTTAAATCTGTTAAAATAATGTAGCTTCAAATCAATCAGGTGTTTCCAGAGACTTGGATTAAGCCGGACGAGCTGTATGGACACATTTTATGGTGGCTTTGTTTTTTTGGTTGTTTCTGTGTCTGTTGCTTCTCCTGTTGTGCTGCGAAGCTCCAGAAACTTCACCTGACTTTCCAAGAACAGGTGAGCAGATAAAATAAAAATGTAACTCCTTTTGGATACATTTTAACAAATATTTCCTTTCTTTGTTTGGAACATCTCTTTTTTCATTCAACTGGAGATAACAGAGCGTCTCTATGAAGGAACAAACTAACTACAGATATTAACATATTGTCGTCTCACCTGGCTTTTCTTCAACTCCTCTTCCAACTGTCTTATCCGAGATTTAGACCACGCTTTCATTTTCAGGAATTTGGCCTCCGATCTGCTCGCTTCGTCTGTTCTTTGGTTCACTCGGGCTGCAAGAAATGAGGAGAGAGACGGTCCGATGAAACGGATGAAGCGGATGTAATGGTGCTATTCAAGGTTTCTGAGGAATGATTTTTGTTTCGAATTCAAAACAAAATGTCTGAATGTCTGATTATTACTCCATTACTTCCCTTATTTTCCCTGTCAGCTCTCGAGAATAAGAACTGAGCGTTCCATGGAGTAATAATCAGTCATTTTCATCCTTGAGCTGCAGAAATCTGCTGCACTCGGTAATCGACTCGTCAGGGCTTCCAAACACAGGCAGGCTGCTGGAGGAGAGGGTGAGTTGTGCTGTGTTTTTAATACAAATCCAGCAAAGCTAGCAGATGTTTGATGCTTCGTACTGTGTGCTGGGACTGTACATGTACTGTTGCTGAAGTTTGCTGCTGTTCTCACCATTAATTGTGGCTTTTTGATGGCGGTTTCTAGTTGGAGACATAAGCTGCAGTGTATTGTTATCGTGCGGTCTTTTCTGAGGTTGCTAAAACTAGCTAAGCTAGCGGTCAGCTAACTTGACCTCTCGAGGGGGAGTCTTACTCGGTGTCACGGTGTGTTAGACCATGGATTAAACTTACACCGGAATATCCCTTTAATTAAGAAAATAAAGACGAACCAACCTTCCAGCTCAGTGATCCTTTGGATGGAGGCTGCGTCCACAGGCCCGTTTCCACTTCCTGAGGCCTCCTGACTGGCAGGTGGTGCTGCTACCGAGGCCCTCTTCAGCTCCTCCAGCTGCCCCAGGAGCTCCTGCTGCGTTTGGGCCATCTGTGCCTGATGCTGCTCCGTCATTCGCTGCGCCTCCGCCCGCTGCTTTTCCATCAGGTCACGAAGCTGCGCTCGCATCACATGCTTCTCTGCCTCCATCTTGGACTCCAGGCTCTCTCGCTCCACCTGTAGCCGACGCAGTCGCTCTGTCAGCTCCTGTGGGGAGAAGAGAAGATGCAGAAGCAGGATGCAGGAGGTAGAAGGAAATAATTATTATCCAAAGACGAGTGAAGGAATTGCTGTTTCGTCTGCAGCTCCTGACCTTGATCTGCTGATCCCTGCCGTCCACCTCTCCCTGGAGAACATCGATGACCTGAGTTTTACCCAGCAGCACCTCCTCCTTCTCATGAAGCTTCTGTTTCAGAGCCTTCAGAAGCTGCGGAGGAGACAAACAGATGTGCTTAACATTTACCAACACAGTAAACTTTCTATAACATCTACCGCAAAACAAAACAAGTCAAACGGATCGTGTCGCTGCAGCAGTGACTGGACGTTGCTGTCGGTACCTGCTCTAAGTCGGCGCTGGCATCAGACTTTGCTGCTAACTTGAAGAGCTCCTGCTCGTGCATCTGGTTGACCTCCATCAGCTGGTTATCTTTCTGAATAATTATGTCCTTGAATGTCTGGATCTGAAAACAAACACATGATTTTTCATCATCAGCCACAAGATAGCGTCGCGTCTCGTAACAAACACAGAAAACGGTATCAAATCCTACAACAGAAGCGATGCTGCTTGCATGCGATGTGAAACAAGCCGACGCAGCGCTTTGAAAACCTACGTTCTGTTTGTACATGGTCTCCTTCTGACTGTACTGCTCCTTCTCCGTGACCAGCAGCTCTTTGAGGCTGTCGGCCTGCTCCTGCAGCAAACTGAAGCGCTCCTCCGACTCTCCCACCTTCCTGGTCAGACTCTGCACCAGCAGCTGCAGCTCCTGCATCGCTCCACCCTCCTCCGTCACCTGAGGACGTACAGCATGTTGAGCCTCAATGAGTGGATTCAGCAATATTACCCGAGAGGGTGTGCTGCGGTCTATTGCGTCTATTGGTCTATACTGCTAATATTGCGATTATACAACTAATACCAACACAAATAAAATGTATAATCAAAATATATCCATGTTGACGGACAATTTGCTCTCAAATTTTAAAGTTTTCTGCGAGTGTGCGTCGCGTTTCCATGGAAACACATGAGGTCTGACTAATAACTGAAACAAAATCAGCCCCGTCAGTTACTCTTATGTGTAATGGAACGTAGTTTACCACTACAGCAAGTAGTCCGACCCATAGCAACGACCTAGCAACGGAGAGGATGAGTGAACTCTGAGCTGACGTTAATGTTTTAACTAAATCAATCCTGCACAGATAAACAGAAAATGCTTATTTTTATCGCCCAAGTTATAACAAAGGTGTTGATTTTTTTCTTTTATATTTTTTATAAAACAATAGAGTCTCTCACAGCGAAGGGAACAGGCTCGGCCCGCTCGGTAAAACGGGACACTTTATTCTATGAATGTGACTTTGGCAGCTGACAGGTGGTTTGTGATTTATTTTCATGATTAATAAATAACGTTTCTAAATAATAATAATAATAATAATAAAATACTCAGCTCGGACTTGTTTCATTTTTATCTTATTATTATCTAATAATAAAGAACAGAGAAGTTCCAGATTTATCACTTTATTTACCACAAATCTTTCCTTTTTTGTCATTTGGTTCTTCTCATCCTCCTCCATCCATTCATCCAAACTGAGACGCCAAATAAATCAAAATTAACAACAAATCGATCCATTTTGTAGCCTATTTTTCCTCCATTTCCTGCTCCGGCTCTGACAGTTATGACGTTGCCATGGAGATACGATGATGTCACAGACTTGGCGGAGTAATACTCTGAGTAATGAGTCAGGCTGCTGTCATGCTGATTTGAGCACGGTCAAAATGTGTTGTTGACCAATCAGATTGCTCGGTCGGAACTACTTGTTGTATAATTGACAATAATCTACAGATTATTTGGCATCTGTATTGTCATCTTGTATTTTAGTATTTTGTGTTGAAATAAAATGAATGAAAACTGATTCCAAGACGTGAAAATATTGGAGAAGTGTGTCACAAAGACGTTTCCTCCACATTCTTGTGAGCTGTCTGACCTGTTGTGGTGCAGGTGTGACGGGCTGATCTCCTGCCAGCGCCGTCTGCAGGTGAACAATATAGGCCTCTTTCTCTGCCAGCTTCTTGTCCTTCTCCGTCAGCATGGCGTCCATTTCCTCGCCTCGCTGCCGCTGTGACTCAACCTCCTTCCTCTGGAAGAAATCAGTCATGATTTTTGTCAGAGAAATGAAAACAGATTCCTGTGCCTGTTTTCTTCTCTCTGTAAATGTATACCTGTCCACTTTAAACCTTACAAATGATGCCACATTAGAAAAGGGCATCAAGGTTTTACATAAGACATTGAAAGTCAGTATGAAAAGGATATAAACTAAAAGAAAATATGTTAAACACAATATAAAAACAAAAAAAGCTGCTACAGTTTGAGCTATGATGAAAAGTTGAGGCAGATCTTCAGTATTCTGGGAGTTTGTTGCTGATATTTGGAGCATAAAAACTGTACGCTGCTTCTCCATGTTTAGCTTTGACTCTGGGGACAGTAAACAGACCTGAACCAGATCATCTGAGAGGTCTTGAGGCTTCAGATGTAAACAAACACTCTAAAGTTAGCCTGGTGTTGTGATACAGCAACCAGACACACAGACGTTTATAGAAGTCACAGATCTTCAATCGACCTTATTAACCAAGTACGCAACTTTAATAACAACAGAAGAAGTTGGACAGTCTGTTCTCATGTGACCTTTGCAAGGACAGTATCTTGTGATTAATCTTTGCCGAAACATGAGAACGAATCGATCTTATTCTGGCTTTAAATAGAACACATCAAGGTAGTTCACCTTTTTCTCCAGTTCCTCCACTCTGTGTGCGAGCTGCTGCTCGAGTTCCTCCACCTTCTTCTTCAGCACCACGATCTTGCCCCGGCTGGCTTGCTCTCCTCCTCCGTCTGATGACCCCTGCGGAGAAAACAAAAATATAAAGTTATAAAATCCTGCACACGCTGGACTAGAAGACTAAAGACACAAGAAAATGGGATGCTCATCCTGCTCCGTGTCTGCTGGCAGTTATTATCTAAAATATAAGACATAATAACAGCCTGTGGTTCAGGTTTGTGTTTGACAGAGATTTTGCTCCGGAGCTTTTGTGCCCCCTAGTGGCAGAAATGGCTTAGTGTTTAAATCTGAGTTAGAACTTGAATTAAAGTTGAGGTTTTGGGTTTCATTCATGTGTTAACTGTAGTTATTCACACGTATTGTCACACCAGCTTGAATGTGTGCGTCTGCAGCACCTTTTTGCCGCCGTGTGTTGGCGTTCCCGGCCCTCCGTGTTGTTTCTTCAGCTCCTCCAGCTGCGTGTTGAGCGACGTCACCTTGGCCTTGTTCTGCAGACGCAGCTTTGACAGTTTGGCCTCGCTTGCCTCCTTCTCCACCTGAGCAACAGACGACACCATCTTTACACCACATTTACCATCAGTGAAGTGCTTAGTTACAGTTGCTACTCTTTATTGCATCAGTACAGGAGATGATGGCTGCAGTGAAGAGGATGTTCCTGTTTGCAGTCTCCTGTAACCAAACATGGCTGAACTCTAATCTCACATTCCTGTCTTTATTGTTGTGTGGCAGACTTCTGGGTTGGGCGTTTAATGGTTAACTAGATCCGGGTTTTTTTTTCTGAATGACTAACAGGAGCAGCTCCTGCAGCGTTACACACTGTTTTAGAATAACACACGTGACCGACTGAGCCTGACTCAGTCACAGAGGCCAGACAGAGGCTGTGTGATTACATTTCTTCCTCGGAAAATTACAGACAAATCTGTTACATGGGCGTAAATAACATGTAAAGGCCCCCACACACCGGGTACGACGTCTTCCTTATCCGACCACTCCGTCGGATCCGTTCGGTAGAAAAGTCACATTGAAACACACCGCCCCGGCTACACAGCAGCGTATACGTTCTGCGCCTGCGCGAAATGCAATAAGTCTCCTAAACATCGGGTGGCACTAGTCTCGTGCCAGTCACCCAAAACATAAAAACAGGAAATGACAGAACGGAGTGCGGACCGTAGCTTATCAGAACAAAGCACACACAGTGTTAGCTCAGCATTACTTGCGTGATGTCGTATTACGGTGGTCTCTCTTCCACCAGGGCAGCCAGCTGCTCCTCAAAGTCCTCGGTCCACACAGCCACGGCTTCCAAACATACGTTGGTTTATCCCCAAAATAACGAACGGTGAAGTGTTGTTTGTAACTCTGTGCCGTCTCTGTTTATGTGGTTTGTTTACCGTCGTCACTTCCGCCGCCCCTCCCACACGCCGCGCTGATTCGCTGGCACGCCGCCAATCAGAATGGTCACTGAACAGCTAGCTAACAACCAATCAGAGTATCCGACGCCGTCCAACCTCAGACGGCCGACTTTGCATGTTCAGTCGGATCAGACGCAGCTGAACACACCGAACAGAGCAGCTCCCGAACTCGTCCGACTTCTCCAAACGCTTCAGACGTCCGACGTCGGACCCGGTGTGTGGGGGCCCTTAAACAAGAGCACTCCCCCATCCATTGACTTTTATCAGAGGCTGTCCAAGGATTAATTAATTACAAGTTCTGCTGTAATGAAGTTGTGACAGAAGACAGCGGAGAAATTATCCTCACCTTCATTTGGTCGTCTTTGGAGCGAAGTGCTGCATCCTTCTCCCGGATCAGCTCCTTCAGCTGAGCGACAAGCTGCTCAGTCTGGGTGAGCCGCTCTGCCATTTCCTCCACAGCCACCTCTCCACCTGCAGCAGCAGCAGCAGCAGCAGCAGCAGCAGCAGCTCGGGGAGAGCCCGGGCCCTGAGGAGAGACGGGGGAGAAGGTGTGCTACAGACCTCAAAGAAGAACTGCGACTGAATGCACATCCTCGTTTGAACAACAAAACAACACAGCAGCTGTTTGAATGAGTGGAGTGGTACGAGAACGTGTCAGGTGCTGCTTCATCTGCAGCTGATCTGGAGTTTTGTGTGTATTAAAGTGTGTGTGAGATGAGAAATATAAAACAAAAGATGGTGACACTGTGATTTCCTGAAAGAGGATCTGAAATGAGGCGACATGGATGCAGAGAAGCCACTTTTCTTTTAAGATACAATTCTGATGCAAGCACTCATCCAACACAGGTCCTTTAGGTGTAACATTCAAATTCAAAAGATCTGGTTCTTAGGAGGTTATAAAACTTCTCTGCTAGAAACAATAGTGACATAAAGACGTATATTTAATGCAGATCAGTCGGGTGTGGGTGTCGGCCAATACTTGAGCCATCTAATGAGACAAGTCAAGGTCACAATATCAGTAATATACAATGTACAAAGGAGCAGAAGAGCAGAACAGAGGAATTTAAAAGAGCTTGACTGATAACATATGATAGAAGAAAGAATAGATGCTGCTCTCATCCAACCTCAGATTAATAGATATTCTGAAAAATCATAATTCAATATCACATTTTCATGTTTTTGAATAATTTGAGCAGTTTCCTGTATCAGTGCATCCCTAGCATGAGCTGATGTGGAGATAAGCATCAGGCTGTGCAGTAAATGGGACGGGGATGCAGGGGGATTTAATCTGGAGCAGCGGTCCCCCCTCACAGGAAGCGTGAGCTCTGACTGTCTGAGTCAAAGCCCTGTGCTCAGCAGTCTCCCTAAATCCAGTCTAACTGGACATGAAACAGACAGCGAAGCTTTCGCTGGGTTTCCTCTGAGCAATAAACTGCGTGTGATCGTGAGGCTGCACAAAACAACATGAAATGATTTGATAAATGTGGTACTGACCGAAATCAACGGTCTGTGAATTTAGTTGATCAACACTTTAGTGAAAAGTGATGACAGACATTCCTACAAATCTGTGAATACAGCAACATTTTGTTTTAGATTCAGAGACACACTAGTGTTACTCTTCAGCCATTTTGTTCATGTTATCATACACAAAGTAATTTATAATAATTATAAATGTAGATCAGTGAGAAAGAAGAAGAAGAAATATTGAATCTGACACGATTTTGGACCATTTGACCATTAAATCTGGGGAAAATCATCTCGATGTTCTGATGTTCTCCACATTGACTTTACAATCATTTTGCTCATTACGCCTGGGTGCTGCAGATAAGCCTTACAATGGTCGGGAAAACCCTGTAGATGTGTAACAGCTGGACACGTTACTGCAGACAACAGCGCCGTGACACCGGTCACCTGACACGGATAACAATGTGACCATTCAAGCAAAGGAAAAACGAGCACGTGTACTTACTACAGAACCAGGCTCTCCCTCCTCGCCGGAAAACCATTTCAGCATGGTTTCAGCTTAGACCTGACACACACACACACACACACACACACACACACACACACACAGAGTAAAGAAGTTTAAAAGTGTTCGTTCAGTATCATATTTTCAACCACACAAATATTCTTTATTCAGCTCTTGTCTTCTTCTTTCTGACCGTCCATTATTGGTAGTCAATTCAAATTGGAGGATCTCTTGATGCATAGAATCAGCAACAAACACTAACATGTGTAATTTAAAGGTTCACATTAAATAATACAGAGGAAGGTCGAACTTCAGAGGGACGGGACTGATGTTATATTTAAATGAATGAGCACGTAGGCCCCTGATAGAGTTGCAGGCAAGACTACCAGCTTCAATAAATTATTTACAGCATCCTAGAATAGCAGAAAATGGACTGAGGAGTTCAGTTCAGCACCGGCAGAGCGGATGTAGGCCAAGTGAGCTGGGTGATTGTTGGGATGTAAGCCAAACTGACAATCAAACAATATCATGAAGCGTTTGTCACTGTACGGCAGCCGGCTGCAGGCTCCGTTTCAGCAGCTGAAAGGGCCCAACCTCGTTTTAAAACCAGACTGACAGGCAGGTGTGGCTGCTGGTGCTTGTTGTAGCTGGTGCCCGAACACCTAGAAGACTAAGCTGGCGAGGACTTGAGGCCTCGGGGTGTCTGATCAGCCCAGTTCATTCAGCCTGCTGAACGGTCCAGCTCATGTGACGCAGGGGAAAATCAGGTCAGACTGGTTCTCTCATGCATACCACAGCAGGAAGCAGTACACTGGATGGTGTCATGGCTACCTGGGATCTTTAGGGGGTTTAGACCATTTATTCACACAAACATGATGTTAAGTTACTCAACTGTAATGAGCAAAATGAATGGGCGAACTGTGCACAATCTGGTGCAGAACCATGTATTGATTGTAACTGAATCATGCTTCATCATCAAACTCTCTACTCTGAGGAATACATTCAGATGTCCAGGTTAGAGTTAGAGACAGAGCTCAATGAAAGATCCTGCAGACAGATGCTAACGCTACAGAGTATTAGACAGGCGACTGTTTCTCCTGAGGTCATCATCATTTAGCTGAAGATAATAGCAGCTTTCAAGAAACCTAAAGCGACAGAAAGCCCCACTAAGTAGTGCTGACTGAGCTGGAGAAGATCAATATTTAAAACACAATATTGCTAACAAGGTAGCGTCACTGAAAGTTGTCAGAGTGACGCCGACGTTTTGACATTAGCTAAGTTGCAAGCTAGCACCTCCACTGTTGTCCTAACTGACGCACTACGGCTCATTTAAACCGCAGAGGCTTCTCACTGCGGCCGGCAGAAGGCCTCGGGGGCTGGCGTCGGCAAGTCGGCCACTTATCTAATCAAACACCAGTTATGGCTCACATTAATCTAGCTAGCTAACTTTATCCAGCTAGCTACGTAGCTGCATGCTAGCGTAGCTAGCACTGAACTGCATCTCGACTATCCACTTGATGAATTAGCTCGGTCAGCTAACACACACCCGCTAAATATTAGTTTTTAAGTGATTACCGGATTCACAACTTCATGAAGAATCTACCTGAAACCTCGCAACGTCGACAGAATCCTGCGAAATTACATTTTATTCCACTTGGCGACGAAGGGACAGAGGTATGCATTGGTCACGTTTGTCAACAGACAACTGGGGGAAGCTGCGCATGCGCAGCTGTGTCATGCCGTGACAGGTCCCGGAGGAAACCACCGATCGATATTTTGTATTTATTTATGTATAAATGAACGTAATATTTACAAAGTTCATATATGTGGTTAGACCTGTTAGAAATATATAGAGGGGAAGTTTTCTGGAGCTCATTATATGTTTATATCTCCAGGAGAGGCTCGTGTTGCTCCATCAAAGAGGTAACAAGCACCAAGAGCACACCTGCCCATCATTTCCGTTTTGGCAGCAGCCTCATACCAGACACCAGAACTGGCTGATTTTGTTCAATGCTATCTAAGATAGACAGCACAATAAATATACATTTTTGTTTTTAACTTTCTCTAAAAAGACTGCCATCCCACAGATCACTGAACTGAGTATTGATGATTAATCAGTTATCGATTAATCGCTGCCTAAGGTTTCAAATCATACATCAAACATGGAGTAAAATCATGTCAGTGGTTAAAACAGTTTTCTAAAGGAAAAATGTTTTTATTTCATGTAATGAATGATTAATCAGTAATCAATTAAATTAATTACTTAATCGACTCTAAATTTGTAAAATCCATGCTAGTTTTTAATTGCTGAACATTTAAATATGAGAATTATATTTTTATGTTTGTCTGGGAACTAAAATTAGAAATGTTTGAATTCAATTCAGTGTTTAGTCTGCATTTAGTTATTTTGAGGGGGCAGGCAGTGCAATAAGCTGTACACACAACATCAACATATTAGATTCTGAAATGCTAAATTATGTTTCTGCCGTATTGAAACAGTCGTAAAGTTACAGAACCAGCAGAGACAACAGCATCTATTTGAAATTGTGTTTCTGGTCACCTGCAATTTAAGTCAAATTCTTAAGGCCTTGCACACAAAGTCTGTTTTTCGTATGAGTTTTCTTTTTTATTAAATCCGTCAAAAAAACATCCCACACACAAACCTTGTACACTGAGTCTGATGCCTTTATCATTCCAGCGTGAGGTGCTGCTAAATCAAGAAAAGATGCAGTTTCCATACAAACTAAATGAGGGGCTTTTTGACACAGTAAAAACAAAGGACCTTAAGATAAGTTCTTCATCACCACCTTGAGGCTTTCATCATTTTTGTTGACATTGCGATTAGTGGTATTGTACCTAGTCCCACTGCAGACCTGTGGCCTCTGGGGGCCTCTCACATATGTCCATCTGGACTGGATTAGACTTTAGACCATTTCACTGAGTAGGTAATCCAGCCGGGGTGGACATAATGAACCGTCCGTCACTGTGTGGAGACCCTGTGCGACCTTTTACTGTATAGATTTAGCCTGTGTCACTAATCTCAGCCATAAGGCTCTTTGCCTGGTAACCACCGGCTTCACAAACATCCATCCTCAACCCAACACACACACACACACACAAGATTTTGTAGATTTTGCACAAACAAATGGAAGCCAGTCGTCTTCTTGAAGATGGGAAAACACATTTAAAATGTTAGTTTAAATTTATGAGTGATTAAAAATGGCTAAAGATGTGTGTCTGTGCGGTTCTGGTCGTCTCTGTGATGCGTAAGGATGTGGTCTTGTTAGGTAAAGAGCCTTAAAGGCTAAGAATAGTAGGTCAGGCTAAATCCATACAGTAAAAGCTCCCCTGGGGTCTCATAAGGCGACTGAAGAGCTGCGTTGACACAGTTTGTCTTTCTTCTTGTTTACGATAAAGAGAGTCGAGCTAATGAAGGAAACAACACCGGGTCCTGACGTGGATCAGAATGTATGTGGAAACATGCACACAGTTTTTTGGGGGTATTTTATTATTGATAGACATAAAACATACATATCCAGCTCCTTTATTCATGTTGACCTCTCAGAATGGTATTCTGGGTTTGGAACCCGGCACACAGTGATACGTCACGTTAACCGTCAATTTTAGTTACATAACAAGATATTGCATGTCTTTTTCCATATAGAGCAGTTACAGATGAGACTCTGTAAGAGAAGGTTAATAGAATTACAGGTAAAGCTGTGACAGTACGTATGTGCACTGATCTCTGCTGACATCAGGACAACATGCTCAGATATCTCCGTCACTTCGCTCACCATGAGGAGATTTTGTGTAAGATTTGGTGTTTCATAGCAAAAACAGATTCACAGCTCAGCCTCCGGGGTGTAATGTTGGCAGTTCACGTTTCTGAAAACCACAGATACGTCCGAGGTTGCACTTTTCTACCACATTATATGGTCATTTGACACCTTTCACATCAGGAGGCGGAGGCGATGGTGGCGTTACTACGGCCAACAAGACAGCTGAACGGCCGAGTCACATCACTGGATCAGTTTTTTGTTGCAACCAAAACCAGCTAATTTTCAGGGGAAGTCGGATCACCTCCATCCGTGATCGTGGTGACCAAAACAAGTATTTTGTGCCCAAACCGATCCAGAGTATAAACACAACATTGTGACAAGAGAGAAGTAAGATATGTTTAATTGACACAAACATAAAGTTGCAACATGAAGAAATGTTAAGTTTTAACTTATCGGTGGTTTTGTAGAAACGTACTGAGCGTAACACTGTAAAGTTTGGAGACTTTAGACAACAACTCATCGCAAATGAGACAAAAACATTTAAAAAAGATCATCACTACATTTCAGGTGTTGACATTTTTGGCCAAATTGTTGGCAGCAATGGAGCTTAAAAACAACAAACTAGCCTAAAACATCTCACGGAGAAACTGCCTGCCTGTATGTGTCACTGTGTGATCTGTTAAAAGCATTAGCTTAGCATAGCATAGCATAGCATTTAGACCGACTTCTGTTCAGATGAAACAAGATACAGTAAACTTTAGAGATGTTGTTCGTACCTGTCAGCAAGAAAGTGAACAAGCATATTATCCCCAAATGTTCAAGTGTTGCTTTAACAAGAAAGCGTGACTGCAAATAGTTTCATCAAAAAGCCATCTCAAGGAAATTGAATCGAATGCAACTGGATTTGGTTTTTGTCTTGAAGACGTTTCACCTCTCATCCGAGAGGCTTCATCAGTTCCTGCTCCCTTGACTAGGCTGAGACAAGTCCTCGGACTCGTCTCAGCCTAGTCAAGGCTGAAACGTCTTCAAGACAAAAACCAAATCCAGTTGCATTCGATTCAATTTCCTTGAGATAACTATGACCTGGATGAATGAGAATATTCACAAGCTCATCAAAAAGCCATCTATCATGGCCACCTGGTGGCAAACATCTCGCTGAACTGGTGATAAAGCAACACAAACAGTTCTGATCTGGAAAAGCATAATGAAGCTAAGCATGGGTTACTTGTTGCTGCAGAGTGAATCTTCTCGGTTAAACCTTCAGCTGATGGGTATAAACCTGCAACCACTGTAAATATATATCAAAATAAGTCCTTAATTTATTTTTATCACATAACATACAATGCACAAAGTAGTGAAACTGTATTCAACCCTTTCTCAGAGGTCTGGCAGTCAATGTCGAGCGCCCAGGAACCAGCTCCAGATCATAGCCAGTTCCCTGGTCAAAGGTACTGACCGGAGAATTAACCTTGATGGGAAACCCGTGAAAGCACAGGAGATTACCACCGGCTGGGAAAGAACACCTGAACCACTTTGGTCCAAGAGGAGGAGGAGGAGGGTGGGGGAGGAGATGCAAACTCCACATAGAATCCCAGGCAGGATTCAAACCGAGGACCTGTGAAGCCACAGTGCTGCTGATGTATCTCCTGTGAAGCTGATGATCCACAGATAAACCAAAGGGGGAATGCTCAGCTTCTTGTAGTTTGGGTTGGGTCTTGGTTGCGATCTCCATGCAGCGGTTCACAGATGTTAGAAAACACTTGAGACTCTTTGTGTCCTCACACTTGGTAGAAGATGAACAGTAGAGGATTCTCTCAACATTCAGGCTGAGGATCCAGGCGTGTTTATACGTCCTACAACTGAGATCAGAGTCTCCCAGGTCAGAAAACAAAGCGCAGATTATTCCCTTGAATCAGTGATCATTAAAACATCATGATGTGGAACAGCTGTACATTCTGACGTCAGGGTTTCTTCTCCTGCTGCTCCATGAACCATCCACAGGGCCCGATGTCCAGTTTGAGCTGATCCATCACCCAGGGGTCCTTCTCAGCCCCTTCGATAAACTCCTCCAAAGAAATCTGACCTGGATCATTGACAGGAGGAACAGAGTCAGAGCGATCAGAGCAGTTTATCTTCAGCAAGGACAGTTTTAACAGCAAGAGGACACAAGAAAGGACGTTGTATTATGATCAACTTGGAACTCACTGTCGTTGTTCTTGTCCACCAGTTCAAATATTCTGTCACAAATGTCTTCGATGTTCGCCTTGATACTTGGATTGCTTTGCCTCTTTAATTTGGAGATGATCTGAAGAGACGGAGAAAAAAAGGGACAAAGAAGACAAACTGCTTACAGCTCAGATATTAAGGCCCTAAAAACTTTTAATTCTCTTCGCAGCTTCCATCCATGAATACAGATTGTTTGTGACAAAGTTTGACTGTTTCACATGAGCGTGTGCGTGTTCATTGGAAGGTGATGTCACATGTTCCATGCACCAATCAGCATTCAGCAATATTTGAATCAAAACTGAATCCAGGACAGTGTTTGGGGGATTTTTATGCCTCTGCACAGGTGATAGTCGTGGCCTCAGGCAGCATGTTTCCAGGTTGTCCGTCCATCCGTCTCATTCTTGTGAAGACGATATGTCAGGAACATCTGGAGGGACTTTATTCAAATTTGGTACAAATGTCCATCTGGACTCAAGAATGGACTGATTAGAATTTGATGGACGAGGGTCAAAGGTGGCATTAATTTCAGGTCTGTTACTTTCTCGTGAGCTCAGGAACACCTCGAGGGAAATTATTCGAATTTGGGGCAAAATATTTGTCTGATGTTGATCTTCAGGTGATCATCGTTGCACCATGTGATGAAGCTCTGGAACTAATTCACCTGAATCAAACATGTCAACACTGTGAAAGTTTCGATTTCACAGAGGACTAAATTTACCTTTAATTAGATAACTTCAAAGTCTTCACTACATATATTATATGAGTCTGGACAGATATGGACACGTTGTCTAACCACTTTCAATCGAATCTGATCCAACCACACACACACACAGAGTCCTGATGAAGATGATTCACACACATCAGGTTGTGAAAAGACATTTTCTGGGTTTTGAAGCACCACAGGTGATTCTCTTCTTGAACATAACAATGTTGAAAATGACTGAATACTCACTGTGACGATGTGTTTCACTTCCTGTCTGTCCAGACAGCCATTTCCATCTCTGTCATAAACCTTAAAAGACCATCTCAGTTTGTCCTCGAGTTTCCCACGAAGCACAAGATGCACCGCTGCGACATATTCCATGAAGTCTATGTGACCGTCCTGAGAAGACAACAGTCGAACAGCTGATACAACACAAAACTGACAAATACTGAAGCTCGACATCACAGCATCATCAACGTTAAATATGTTCAACATGTGTTCTACGTTACCCTGTTTGTATCAAAGGATCGGAAAACGTTTTCCATGTAGGTCACTTCTTCCTCTGTGGAGCTGCTGTTGATTCCAAAGATCTTCTTGAATTCGTGCAGGTGCAGATTTCCACTTGGACATTCGCTCGCAAACTTACGGTAAAGTTCTTGGATGTTTTGAAGAGTCACCTCCGTTTCTGCTTCGCTCTGTGCTTGACCCATGATTTAAAACACTAAATAAGGTGGCTAAGATGATGAGAAACCGACACAGAAGTTGTGAATCAGGTTCATCACGGTGCTCGTCTCTTCTCGCCTCTTCCCTGAGTGGGCTATTTCAAGATAACCTGCTGCACAAATCCAATTGACTTTTCAGTGATCTTCTCCAAATCCCCCTTGAGAATTTTCCTTTTGTCTTCAGAATTTTATTTCCTCCAATGTGAAAACTAACTCCACACTGTCCTGATGCAAAGGGCTGATTCACTCTCTGCTCAGAAATAATGAATTAGCTCATAAGCGACAGCTCCTCTGAGTGTCTGACAGCAGAGAAAGAGAGGAGTGGATTGCCCCTCGGGGGGCCAAAGGCCACCGGCGAGCTCTCAGCGAGATTAAACAACACATGACGTCAAAGCCGGAGCGTGGTCGACAGTTTACCCTCCTGAGCAGCTGCTGAATGTCACAGAGATGATTTAACTGTATTAAACTGCACCTGTTCTGGCTGCAAACACAATACACATAAAAATATAGATTATACTTTAATTATTAACCAGTATGTCATCTGTGTCGTAGTCCACAGAACAGTTCTGGAGCTTCACAGTAAAACAGAGTTGCAGCATTCTGCTAAACAACTGAAGAAGCTGGAGACTTGATTTAAAACTTAAATGCTGGAATATTTTATTTTTCATTTCCCTGTGCTGGCTGCACCCAGAAGAGAAGCGCTGCTGCACACGATGTATCTCCCGTTTGTTTTTGTGTTTCTGTCGCTTGTTTCTGCAGAGTGTGACGTCGGTGAGCGGGTCGGATCACATGTTTAACTTCAAGTTGTCATCACATCACAAAGTTATGATGTCATGAGTTTTGTTTGTAGTCAGCGCCTGCATCACAGACTGTCAGAGACATGAGTGTCGCACTCAGAAGAAGCTGTGGGGGGCAACAAATCACACAGAATGCCAATTTCTACTTAACGTCACTTTAAACAGACTTTTATCAATGTTCAGTCGTCTCCATCTCATCACTGTGGACTGTGGCTGAACTAAGATCTCAGGTAAAGTAACACCTGAGAGATGTCTCCTCCCTCCTGGTCTCCGTTATTGTTGTTGTCTTCACTTCAGATCGATCACCTGAACTCCTGCAGACGGACTGATCAGCAGCTGAGACTTAACTGTGCAGAATAAGCCTCGGAGGATTACCTGTGTGTCCAAAGCCCCGGGCTGCAGGATTTATAGGATTTATAGGATTTGAATATTTCTGACTTCAGTGACACCAAGTGGCAGAATTATAAATAATAATCAAGACAGCACAGCATGAATTGTGTATAAAAAATAATTTTATTAACAAAATAAATGCACATGTTAAACAGATACAGCTTGACTTCTCGCCCTCAGCTGAAACATCTGACCTCAAAGAAAAAACCTGCCAAACACTCTGCAGCAGTTCTTTCTGAGCCTCGTTTCTGAATCGTTTCTGGATTTAATGGGTTTATATATCAGATGATGGTTTGTTGACACAATCTCACTTAATAAATATTAATATTTTGATATTTACAATAGGTCAAATGGTAACTTCTATCAAAAAAACTGCTCATGGTGACGAAACCTCACTGAGCGTTTTAGTGTCTCTCAGCTCATGTTTTGGTTTCGAGTCCATGATTCGGTTCAGTCCCATCGTTCCTGTCGACACCGCTGAACAAGCCCGTCACCAAACATCAGACAGAGTTAGAGACTATCTGGTGAACATCGTGGAGCATTTGGCAGCTAGAGAGTCAGATATTTCCCTCAGGAGTTGGTGGAGCCCAAAACAGAGCTAACAGAGAGCAAATGTTGATTTTTGTTTGGGATTATTGGGTGACCACAAACAGAACAACTTACTGGTGAGTCCTGACGTTTTCTCTGTTTTCTGCTGTAAAAAAAGGCAACTGTTTGCTAAAGCAGCTATTATAACACCTTTAAAAGTTAGATGCCACATTTCATTACATGTGCTTCATTACTTCACGCCCAGGTTTGAAGCTGAGCGGAGAACCTTTGAATAAATGAACATAATAATCATAAACTGATCAGCCACAACATTAAAACCGCCTAATGTCGTGTGGATGCCCATCGTGCAGCCAAGGCATCTCTGTATTTTGAGGCAGGACCTCCGGGGGCTGGCGGATCCTCTCTGTGGGTTGAGACGTGGAGCCTCAGTGGATCGGACTCGTTCCGGCACCTCCCTCAGATGCTTGATCAGATTGGGATCTGGGGAATTTGGAGGCCAGGTTAACACCTTGAGCTCTCTGTCACGTTCCTTGGGCCATTTCTAAACAGTCGCCACTGTCATCAGGAAGCACTGCAGCCATGAGGGTCTGCAGCTGTACTGAGAGCGGTGGTGCATGTCGAGGTAGCATCTAGATAATGTTGGACCCCGTGTTTCCCAGCAGAACGTTGCATTGCAACAAAATGATCAGAGTTCAATGTTGTGACTGATCATGTTTAGCTCTTTCTGTTGCAGTCGACTACAGCTGGAGATATACTCGCTTTACTTTTGTATGTTTTATATTTGCCTGCGTCCGTTTGGAGCATCAGATGAGCACATACTCAGAAATTAACACGCAACGACGACAGACTGAGATCGCTGGTGCGCCATCTAGTGGTGTCCTCCAGTTGTACACATTGTGTATCAGCAGCTATGTTCACAATGCAGCTGGTTGTCTACACAAACACTTGGTATCTCCACCATAATAATATTCATTCACTTGATATAAGAGCAAAGATAAGTTACTCACACTACAAATATATCTGTATATGGTCATAACTATCTATAAAGTGAAAGCATTTTATTATAATAATTACCCTAATCACAATAACCAATTATGTCACATAAATGGTGATATGATTTTGTTGATTGCTTTTTTGATTTTTGTTGTCAAGTTCCTGATTTAATTTTGGGCTTTCTTTGTTTTTTTTTAATAAAATCCACAGTCCTAAACCAAAAACACATTCAATAATAATTAATGTAATTCATAACAATAACAGCAAATGTTCTCTGCATGTGTAGAAACATGAGCTTCATGACAAACAGACCACAGACGTTCAGCGAGGACCTTTGGACCAGCAGCCAAACTCACCGCGGACCTGCAGGCGTGAAAACTGAGCTCCAGCTGTGAGTCACAGGGAGCTCAACACGGAGACGCAGGTAAAAACAAACCCGACACAGCAAATCTGTGTTGCCTCAAACGAAAACCTGTGGGTGGTGAACCCACTCAGACAGACATCACGGAAACCGTCCACAGTTCTGGACGACCCAGCCGGTGGCGTTGACGTCCAGCTTGAGCAGGTTCATCACCCACTCGTCCTTCTGAGCTCCCTCCATGAACTCGGACAAAGTTATCTGACCTGCGGGACACAGAAACAACAAGAGGTCAGAGAAGGACAGCAAGAAGATAATGTGGATCACCATATTCATGTCCACGTGTCTCTTTTAAGAGAGCTGGAGCTGTAGTTTTAGCCCTTTGTATCTTATTCTACTATTAATTGTGCACAATTTTCTTTTTAAAGAGCATAATGTGGATTCTGCTACAGTTAATCCACCATAAACACCAGAGATAAAACTAGTACACGTATTTACCCAGCATTCAAGGGAACATGACAACAGACTGTTTATCAAGTCAACAGTGATGAAACTACGGAAGCCCTGAGGGGCAAGTCTGAACTAAACTACTGTGTTTATGACTTGTGATCTGGTGCCAGGATAATCTTTCTAAGTTCATTCATTTGTGGAAAACTGTAAACAATGTTTTCCACATGCTTAAAAACCATTAAACTAGTCTATAAAAACACAAACGTGTTGTGCTTACGAAACATGTAACACAACACGTACCAAGCACAACATACTGAGTCCTGCTCCTGTTTCTCACCGTCATGGTTCTGGTCCACCAGCTCAAAGATTCTGTCGCAGATTTCAGACGGCGTCATGTCGACTTCACTCCGCTGGAGCTTGATCTTGTGAATAATCTGTGAGAGAAGCATGAACAGTGTCAGTGAAGAAGTGCTTTAATAACCTGTAATCTGCACAACACACAGTGAGTCACACCCGTTTACTGTCGAGGCAAACATCTGCTCTGAAGGTTGTTCAAACAATTATTAAAGCAGAGGAAACAGTTTGAACAAAGTGACTCTGGAACAGATGAGTGGACCGTGTCCCTGTGATAACAAACTCTCTCTGTAGTGATTTCTGCTGAAGAGAATAAACTATTTCAGAATCAGCTTCAGTAACAAAGACATTAATTTCTCTCTTAGCTCATAAACACAGTGAAGTTGTAAGTATCAGGACTTTGAGGACCCTCCCCGAACTGGACCTGATGGACCAGAAGAGTCGACTTCATTCTCCAAATATTAATACATACTGAAAAAAAACTTGCTCCTCTCATTTTGTTCCCCACCCCTGGCCCTCATCCTCTTCTGTAGATTTCCCCCCTTCGAGAATTTTTTTTATATTTTATTTAAGTAAATTAATATTTATCCACCATTATTTAATAGATGAAACTGTTACAGGTGATAATTTATCTGTTTTTACATGTGTAAATATCCTGAAACATTAAAAAGCCACCAAAACAAACAAGATCTCATGTAAAACTGTATTTTAACAACAGAAAAAGACTCTGAAATTATCGTTTCTGTTTGTTTTTTTTATATACAGTGTAGGAGATGGAGAGGAAGATGCCAAACCTCCTACAATCACCTCCTGCTGATATGATAGTTGAGTTCCTCACACATCAGGGAACAAAACATGATATTCCCTCTCGTGTGGACAGTGGGCTAATTTTATGTCAGGCTTACTGTTAAGTCCACCAGAGATGTTCACTTCCAGAATAGCCCTCAGAGACAGTCCTCTCCTCACCTCACCACATGTCCTGTGAAGCTGCGGTACCTGATCCCGATCCTAAGCCCTGCTGCCAGGAGCGTACTGTAATCTGACTTATGAGGATTTGTGTTATGAAACCTTACACAAGCTCAACTTTGATTTTTGAGTCTCATTTCCAGCTCGTCAAATAATGACGCTTTGGGATACAATGTCAGTTATCGAGAGTCAAAAATCACCTTTTCTTACAAATAGCACCTTGAACAGAGAATCTGGATAATAAATTTGTATCTGAAATGTCTCCTCTTACCCTGATGAGCCGTTTCACCTCCTGTCTGTCCAGCTTGCCGTTCCTGTCCTTGTCGTACATCTTGAAGGACCACTTCAGCCTGTCTTCAAGATTCCCTCTTAAGATCAGGTGAAGTGCTGCGACATACTCGATGAAATCCAGCCTGTTGTCCTGTAAGCAAATAATGCAGAGTTTTATTTACAGTGAAGCTAAAAATCTAATTCTTCAACGAGAATCTGCTGCGTCTTTTACCCGATTTGTGTCAAAGGAGTTGAAGATCGTCTCGATGTAGAGAGACTCCTCTGCAGAGCTGCTCTGCACACCGAAGATCCTCTTGAACTCGTGGAGGTGCAGAGCTCCGCTCGGACACTCCCGCATGAACATGATGCACAGCTCCTGAATCTGAGCCAGATCCACCTCCTCACTGTGGCTCCCTTCTTGTCCCATGTTCGGTTGATTCCTGTGATAAAAGACGTCCTGGTGAAACTGTTGGTTGGAGTGAAAGTTTGTCTCCTGACGGTCTGCAGGTCTCCGAGGTATCTGCTCACACGCTCCAATCCAACTGGAGAGCTTTGCAGCACCGAGCAGTCGTTCTGCGCAGACTAATCAGAGGTCAATCTGATTAACCTCTTAATCATTTGACCCTCAGCCAGTGAGGCCTTCTCCAAATAGGTCTGAAAATCTGGCAATACTGTGATTACCGAGCGCCAACACTTGATTAATGTGGTGTTGACTTAATCATCTAATAGGTAGAGTCAATTAAACATATCAGCCGTCTGCAGAAACACTTACTTTAGTTTCACTTTCACTGAGCAACCGAAGGCAGGAGAAGATTATCAGACTGACCACAAGAGTTCAAGTTTATAATTTATAGCACACATTTAACTACTGTGCCTCTTTTCCCCGAGAAGCATTTCAAATTTTTTAAGGTCAGTTTGTTTATTCAGTCATGAAAACAAAGAGTTTGTTCATTTAGTTTGTTCAGGCAGAAAAAAAATCAGCCAATCAAGATCTTTCTCTGCTCATTAACATTTCCTCACCAAAACTGCAGACTGCTCCTTTAATGACATCATCTTGTGCCCTCAGGAATCTGTGCCAGCTGCTGTTTAACTCGTAGTGCATGAAAACAAGCCCATTTTCTTTGGATGATTTTCTCAAAGTTTGGTTAAAATTCAAAACACATTTGGATGAAAACTTGACTGCAGACACACTCGAACATTTACAACATGAAACATGTAGTAAATGAGGAAACAGCATTCAGATCCAGAGTCGCTCCTCGCCCTGGAATGAACCAAAGATTGATAACCTTGATAACAGCTCCCTCTTCTTCCTCCTTTCACACAGCAGCTCCACTCTGTCAGTGTATTTCCTTGTTCCCACCCCTTCAGATCTCAGTTTTGTAACTGAGCTGACAGGTTTCATTCACTGGACAAACACTCTGTTCAGACCAGAGCTCAAACCAGTTTCTGTTATCAGGAAGTGAAACTCAGACGGTCGATGTACTGAGAGGTGAAATGGCGCAGAAAGGAGTTCAGCTGGACCGAGAGACTTTCTCTTGTCCGATCTGTTTGGATCTACTGAAGGATCCGGTGACTACTCCCTGTGGACACAGCTACTGCAACAACTGTATTGAAGACCACTGGGACACAGAGGATGAGAGGAGGATCTACAGCTGCCCTCAGTGCAGGAAGAGCTTCAGACCGAGGCCTGAGCTGCTGAAAAACACCATGTTAGCAGCTTTAGTGGAGGAGCTGAAGAAGACTGGACTCCAAGCTGCTCCTGCTGATCACTGCTATGCTGGACCTGAAGATGTGGCCTGTGATGTCTGCACTGGGAGGAAACTGAGAGCATTAAAGTCCTGTCTGGTCTGTCTGGTCTCTTACTGTGAGAAACACCTGCAACCTCACTTTGATGTGGCTCAATTCAAGAAACACAAGCTGGTGGAGCCGTCAGAGAAGCTCCAGGAGAACATCTGCTCCCGTCATGATGAGGTGATGAAGATGTTCTGTCGTACTGATCAGCAGTGTATCTGTTATCTCTGCTCTGTGGACGAACATAAAGGCCACGACACAGTGTCAGCTGCAGCAGAGAGGACTGAGAGGCAGAGAGAGCTGGAGGGGAGTCGACACAACATCCAGCAGAGAATCCAGGACAGAGAGGAAGATGTGAAGGTGCTTCAACAGGAGGTGGAGGCCATCAATCGCTCTGCTGATGAAGCAGCGGAGCACAGTGAGAAGATCTTCACCCTGCTGATCCGTCTCATGGAGAAAAGACGCTCTGATGTGAAGCAGCAGGTCAGATCCCAGCAGGAAACTGAAGTGAGTCGAGTCAAAGAGCTTCAGGAGAAGCTGGAGCAGGAGATCATTGAGCTGAAGAGGAAAGACGCTGAGCTGAAGAAGCTCTCACACACAGAGGATCACACCCAGTTTCTACACAACTACCCCTCACTGTCAGCACTCAGTGAGTCTACACACTCATCCAGCATCAAGATCCGTCCTCTGAAGTACTTTGAGGATGTGACAGCAGCTGTGTCAGAGCTCAGAGACAAACTACAGGACGTCCTGAGACAGAAACAGACAAACGTCTCACTGACAGAGACTGAAGTGGATGTTTCACTGCCAGAACCAGAACCAAAGACCAGAACTGACTTCTTAAGATATTCACGTGAAATCACACTGGATCAAAACACAGCAAACAGATGGCTGTTATTATCTGAGAGGAACAGAAAAGCAACAAACATGAGTCAACATCTGTCTTATTCTAGTCATCCAGACAGATTCACTCACTGGTGTCAGGTCCTGAGTAGAGAGAGTCTGACTGGTCGTTGTTACTGGGAGGTGAAGCGGAGAGGAGGAGAAGTTTATGTAGCAGTCGCATACAAGAACATCAGCAGAGCAGGGAGCTCACTGGAATGTGCATTTGGACAAAATGACAAATCTTGGGCATTAGATTGTGGCACAGACGGTTATGAGTTTTATTACAACTGTGTCCAAACTCCCGTCTCAGGTCCTCAGTCCTCCAGAGTTGGAGTGTACCTGGACCACAGTGCAGGTATTCTGTCCTTCTACAGCGTCTCTGGCACCATGACTCTCCTCCACAGAGTCCAGACCACATTCACTCAGCCTCTCTATGCTGGACTTTATGTTCATGATGGAGCCTCTGCTGAGTTCTGTAGACTCAGATAGACTGAAGTCATTTCAGGGTCAGTGGGTTAAATTCACTAGATGACCTGCTCTACTGTAGCTCAGCGGGTAGAGTAGGTTTACGAGTGTTTGTGAGGTCGTTGGTATGAATCCCGGCTCCCGGGGTGGAGCTGAGCTATATGTCAAAGTATCCTTGCGCAAGATACTGAACCCCAAATTGCTCCTAATGTGCAGCTGGCACCTTGTGGGGTGGCCTCTGCCATCAGAAAGGGCCCTGTGATGAGCTGGCGACTCATCCAGGATGTGCCCTGCCTTTGCCCTGAAACAGCTGGGATTGGCTCCAGTAACCTCCCCACGACCACTTGAAAAAAGGGATAAAGCGGCTACTGTGACTCGTCTCCAGATGAGCAGTTGACAATGAATGAACGGGTTAAATTGCGTGTTTAATTTTTTCAGACTTGTTGTGTTTCCATCATTGTTGCTGAGAGCTGATTGTTGTGTCATTTCTTCACTGCACACAGATCACCTGTCAATCAAACATTGTGGGCGGTACTTTGCCGTCTCCTTGTTGTTCTGTAAATGTTTGGGTGTGTTCAGGTGGCGCTCCTTCCTGTGTCTGTTCAGCCTCAGAGGCTGTCACTGCTCATGATGAGTTGACTTTACATGATCATCATCAATCAGGAGATCAGTCATTATCTGCTCGTACACAGCTGAGATTCTGCTCCGACAAACTGATGAAGTGAGGAATAAATTCATGATGAACCTTTATCATTGTAAGCTTTTTATCACTATTGTGAGTAAAACCCCTGATTCATCTTAAACTGTGTTAAAAACACTTTGTTGTCAAAGTATGAAAAAGAGTCTCAGGAGAGTTTGAACTCTCAAGCAGTGCATGCTGGGAAGTCTGCCAATGTGCTAAAGATGTTTCTGTAGGAACTTATTTTAATTTGTTGATTGAACTCTGTACAGTACATTCATGAAAACTACAAATTTAAAGTTGAATCAACATGAAATTAATAAAACTTGTATATTTACGTTAAGTTAATTTGAAAAGATAAGTTGAGTTCACTAAATTGTGTAACGACTGAAAGGTTCTGATCAGAATAACTACTTAAATCAGAGTATGAAAGTGCTTATTGAAGAGAACGACTTGATTGTTGAGTAACTTCAGAAATAAAATAAAGGAAATAAAAACACATCAAACTCTCGACTGTCTTTATTTGAAGTGGATCGTTGGGTTACATTGTAACCTTGGTTCTCTGAGTGAAGAGACTATCTCTCCACTCCGTTACATATTCCATATGTACGGGATATGATCCCCGCTGCTTGTTAGGGTACGTGGATAACTCTTTAAGACACACCGGCTTGCCCGGCCACGCCCTATTGCGTAGCTATAAAGCACCCGCGCCGGCGTGGAATCACTGATAGTTTGATCGAAACGTGTCTCTGAGCGGCCTAAGGACTGGAGAGATAGTCTCTTCACTCAGAGAACCAAGGTTACAATGTAACCCAACGTTCTCTATCGTGTCGAGACTATCTCTCCACTCCGTTACATATTCCATATGTACGGGATGACCTTTAAGACACCCCGTGAAGAGACGGTGCAGCCCACAATCCCACACCATAACGTGTAACAAACTATTTACAAATGTACACTATATACAACTCACAGAAGTAAGCCCCGCAAGGCACAAGGGCCACTCATGGGAGGAAGGGCTGCCTGGGAAGCCCGCAAGACGCAGGGCTAATCCAAAGGCCCCGCAAGACGCAAAGGCCAGCCCATTCATGGAGCAGCCGCTCAATCAGCCCGCAAGACGCAAGGCTGAGGGGGAGACAAGAATGTCTACCGTCGGGCCGCGCCCAGCACCCGTTCCCCGAACGAGGGGCTGGTGGCCACGTTCAAGCGATAGAACCTGGTAAAGGTCAACTGAGACGACCACGTGGCGGCAGAGCATATGGAAGCGAGGGAGGCCCCCCGCCACAAAGCCCATGAGGCGGCCACGCCCCGAGTGGAATGTGCCCGGACCCCAGATGGGACAGGCATGCCCGATAGTATGTAGGCCTGCTGAATAGTGTCCACAACCCAGTGTGACAGCCTGGATTTCAACAGAGGCCTGCCCAACCACCGAGCGTTGTAGCACACGAAGAGCTGGTCCGACCTCCGGACAGCCTGAGTGCGCCGAATGTACTCGGCCAAGGCCCTGACCGGGCACAGTGCAGGGCGGCCCTGCTCAACCTCTTCGCCAGCACTGGGAGAGTAGAGAGACCTGAGCTCGACTGACGGAGACAGGTGGAACTCGGTCAGGACCTTAGGCAGGAAGGTCGGGTTGGGGCGGAGAACCACACTCGAGCCATCCGGGGAGAACCGACAGCAGTCACCATGCACCGACAAGGCATGGATTTCGCTCACCCTTCTGGCCGAGGTGATCGCCAGCAGAAAGGCGGTCTTTAAGGAAAGCCACTTCAAGTCAGCACCGCCAAGGGGCTCGAAGGGGGAGCGCTGAAGGGCCCCAAGGACGAAATACAAGTCCCAGGGGGGAACTGCAGGACCAGTGGTACGCACCGTGAGTCGCTGGGCCCCCCCGAAGGAACTGGGAAATGAGGAAACTGTCCTCGGTACTCAGTGCAACCTCACCGATACGCACTGCCTTGATTGCTGCCACCAACCCACGCAGTGTTACAGCAGCTTTCTGTGCCTCTAACTGGGACTGCAAGAACCGAAGGATCTCCTGAGCCGGAGCCAAGTACGGGTCCAGCTGCTTAGACTCACACCAGGTCGTAAACACCTGCCACCGGTATGAATAAGCAGCCCTCGTGGATGGTGCCCAGGCATGCTGCTTCGTCGCCACCACAGGCCCTGCTAACCCTAAGGCCAGGAGCCTTTCCCTCTCAGGGGCCAAGCCATCAGCCTGAGCCCCGCTGGGAAAGGGTGAAACAGGGCTCCGTTCGCCTGAGAGAGCAGGTCTCTCCGGTGCGGGAGCTCCCATGGCGGACCATCCAGCAGAGGTGGGATCGCCGAGAACCACGGCATGTGGGGCCACCGAGGTGCCACCAGAATAAGCCGTGCATGCTCCACCAGAACTCTTCGGAGAAGAGACTGCAGAAGCATGAAGGGAGGAAAGGCGTAGACAGGACCCGGGGCCATGGATGAGCCAGCGCATCCCGACTCAAGGGGGGATCGTTGTTCCTCAGGGAGAAGAAGAGTGGGCAGTGTGTCGACTCCCTGGACGTGAACAGGTCGACCTCTGCCCTGCCGAAACGGCGCCATATCTCGGAAACCACCTGGGGGTGGAGTTTCCACTCCCCCGGCTGGGGCCCTCCTCTCGACATGATGTCTGCCGCGACATTGAGTGTCCCTGGTACATGTACGGCCCTGAGTGAGAGGAAGAGCGGGTGGGCCCACTGCCACAGAGTGGTTGCCAGCTTGCACAGGGCCCAGACCCCCCTGCCTGTTGATGTAAGCGGCCGTCACTGTACTGTCTGTGCGGACAATGACATGATAACCCCTCAGCCTTGGCAGGAAATGACGCAGAGCGAGGAGAACTGCCCTCAGCTCTAGGACATTTATGTGCTGACACAGCCACCGGCCGGTCCAGACACCGCTGACGCCATGGCCTTCGTGTACGGCGCCCCACCCTGAGGGGGATGCGTCCGATAGACCACTGGGCCCAGAGCCCGGCCTCCCTTGATGTTTCCTGGGACGTTCCACCACCGGAGGGCCATGTGGAGCCTCCGAGAGACTGCTATCGTGGTTTTGTGGGACCTCTGAGGGCACAAACCCAAGCGCAGCAGGCATCTCTGCACAGATCGCATGTGTAAGAGGGCGAGGGGAACCACCTGCACCATGGCTGCCATCAGGCCCATGAGGTGAAGGCAGAGTCCCCAACTGACCCGAGCATTGAACCGGAAAAGGGCAAGGCAAGTTCTGAAAGCCTGCTGCCTCTCCAGGTAAGCACTGTCCGCCTCAAGTCCAGGACCATCCCCAGGAAGGTCGTCACCTGGGTAGGCTGGAGCCTGCTCTTCTTGCAGTTCAGGCGCAGACCCAGGCGCTGAACATGCTCGAGCAGCAGGGCTACGTGGTGGCGGCACTGCTCCTCTGAGACTGCACAGACCAGCCAGTTGTCCAGATAGTTCAGGATTCTGACCCCTCTCTGTCTCATGGGAGAGAGGGCCGCATCCATGCAGTGAGTGAAGGTTCGGGGTGCCAGAGAAATACCGAATGGCAGCACCCAAAACTCGTACACCCTGCCAGCGAAGCCGAATCGCAGGAACCGCCAGTGACCCCTCCAGATGGGTATCTGAAAATACACATCTTTGAGGTCTATAGTGGCGAACCAGTCTCCTGCAGTGATCGCCTGTCTCACCCTGGGGACTGTCAGGAGCCGGCATCGCAGGGGCCGGAGGTGTCTGTTGAGCCCCCTGAGGTCCAGAATCGGGCGAAGACCCCCGTCCCTCTTTGGGGTCAGGAAGTAGCGGGAGAAAAACCCTGCCTGGTGATCCCCAGCGGCCACCTCCCTTATTGCCCCCTTCTCCAGAAGAGTGGACAGCTCTGCCTCCAAGACCGCTCTCTGTTGAGGATCGCTCACGGTTGTAAAGGTGGGCGTCCGTGTTACAGGTGGTCGGCTCGCGAATTGTATATGGTATCCGTGGGTCATGGTTGAAACCACCCACGGATCCGCTCCCAAGGCCAACCAGGCCGTCTCGCGAGAGGCAGACGGAGACTGGAGGGCCCGGTAATTGTCAGAGGGGCTGACGGCGCTTGGAGGACCCTGCGGCCTTAGTAGGTGGTCCTCCCCTTCTGCCCTGTCAGCGGTACCTACGCCGTCAGGTTGCCTCTAGCTGGAGTCTAAGGTCATCCTGACCCCATGTCGAGGCCTCTGGAGTCGCCTGAGACCGGGATGGCACTGACCCCTTAGAGCCTGTGGCCCGCCTGGCGAAGCCTCCTGAGACCTCCTTTGCACAGCGACGGCTCTCCTGCGCCTGCTGTATTAAGGCGGTAGCATGAGGCCCGAACATAGCTGTGGGTTCTACTGGGATTCTGAGCAGGCAGTCTCTATCCTCCTGTTGAAGCTGGGATTGAGACAGCCACAGGTGCTGCCTGGCCACCCAAAAGGAGGCCAAGGCACTGCCTGCTGCCTCAGCCTGCTCCTTCATCACTGAGGAGAGGCATGAGGAGGTCGTCTGCAGCTCCTCCCCCACACTAGTGTCATCCTGAACCTGATGAGACAAGTCACGGAGGTAAAGGGACAGAATGGCCCCGGTATTGGCCAGGAGGGTCTGCACTGCCATCGCCTTGTGTAGTTTCGCGAGCAGACCATCCATGACCCTGCAGTTTTTACTAGAGCAGGTAGCATCGCTACCTCGAGGATGGAGCTGGAGGGCGAAACTAGTGGAGTGAGGGTTTGGTCCACTGGGGGAAGTGGCCCACAAGCGATCTGACCCCTGTCGTGTATGTTGGAAAACCAGCGACATGCCGCAGACCACTTGTGGGCGGCCGCTGGAGAGTGGAACTGCTGGCGCAGCAGCTCTTTAAAGTCAGGTAGGAGGGGCACCTGGATAGGTGCAGGGCTCGCCTCCATATCCTCCCCAAACCTAGAGGATGTGGCCCGGGGGTTCTCAGGGAGGGCAACGCCCAGAGCCCTGGAAGCCCTGTTAATCACCTCCTCGAACCGGCGGGCTGACTCCCCCCTTGTTGCCTCGCCTGCTGTCTGCTGAGCACAGGAGACGTCATTATCATCAGAGGAAAAGACTGTTTCCACATCTACGTCCACGTCCTCAGCCACCCCTTCCCCCCTGCCCAACAGCTCTGAAGGTGTGGGTGGGAAGGAGCTAAGTGGAGGCCGGACTACCAGGGGTTAAGGAGAGGCAATGGAGCCTGCCAGGCTCCTGAATGTCCACTCCTCCTCTCTGAGGCTACAGCCATTCTCCCAGCTTTCTGCCTCGGCCCTTCAGAGACATGAGAGCCTGCCAAAAAAAAAAACGGCAACGAGCCTCCCTAGTGCGTGCAGGAAAAATAAAACAGTCCATACAAGACAGGAATTTCCCTAGACACCAGAGCATGCTCATGTCCCAAGCATAGCATGCAGCTATCATGCCCATCCTCTAGGGGCATAGCCACCCCACAACCCACACAACAATGTCCCTCCTGGGATGCCATACTGCCGGGAACCCGGAAGTACTCCACCACTTCCCGTTTACAACCAGTAGCCCAAGCTAACTCTTAAGTCTTATAACTTGTGTGCTTCCTGTGTATACATATAGATATACATATATTTGGGGGGTATACTGCGTGCCGGCCGCTGCTTCGTTATGTGGGGAGGAACGGGAGTGCTTGAACTGGGAGAGATGGGGAGACGTTCGCCCCGGTCGGCACTTAGCGCGTATCTGCCAAGCGCGTCAGCTCACGAACCGCGAGCAATACGCCGGCAAGAGTGCACTAGTTAGCCCCGGTCGGCACTTAGCGCGTATCTGCCAAGCGCGTTAGCCTGCGAACCGCGAGCAATACGCTGGGAATAACACACACAGACACCACTGCCAAGAACCAGAGACTTCCGGCTCGACCAGGCAGGATGATGAGTTGCCGACACGGTCAGAGAGAGCCTACAGTACAGCAGTCCAGGGAGGCTGCCAACGACAGACGCCCCAACTTACTAAGGTAAGCGGACTGGAGCTGTACACCTTCTTTGCTTTTTCTTCTTCTTTTCCTTTTCTTCTTTAATGCGGATTGTGAAACCTTGCACCCTGACGCACGACTGGAGATCAAACAATCAGTGATTCCAAGCCGGCGCGGGTGCTTTACAGCTACGCAATAGGGCGTGGCCGGGCAAGCCGGTGTGTCCTAAAGAGTTATCCACGTACCCTGACAAGCAGCGGGGATCATATCCCGTACATATGGAATATGTAACGGAGTGGAGAGATAGTCTCGACACGATGGAAAACTGACTGATCTGATTAATTCAGCCACAGATGGTCGTTGGGTAAAAGGTGAAGACCAAAATGAAATGACACATACATACAGTACCAGGACAATACTCACAGTTTGTACGTCTCAAGTGTGAACAAAATATGACATCATCATTACACTTGTTATCTCAGATATTATGATCCTGGAAATGAACTAGCAAAGTGTGACCTGAGTTTTTTTCATCAGTGTGTTTTTAAGAGCATTTTGAAGTATCTCACTAGAAAAGGTTGATGGACAAAACAAATTCTGAACAAACAATTTTATGTCTAAACTCAGAAATATGTTGTTGTTTTTTCCATCAGTGAATAAACCAGCTGTTCTCAGAGGACAATAAGGTCCCAGAACACAGTTTGAAGCTAGAAAGGTGGCAGGGTCCACCTCATGTAAACAAAGTAACAGTATAAACTCTGTACTCCTTAGAGGTTAGTTTGATTATTCAGTTTATTCATTGATGAAAACAAAAAGAGTTTGATAATTTAGTTTGTTTAGACAGGAAAATAATCAGCCAATCTAGATCTTTCTCTGCTCATTAACATTTCTTCACTAACACTACAGACTGCTCCTTTAATGACGTCATCTTGTGCCCTCAGGAATCTGTGTCAGCTGCTGTTTAACTCGTAGTGGATGAAAACAAGCTCATTTTCCTTGGATGATTTTCCCAAAGTTTGGTTGAAATTCAAAACACATTTGGATGAAAACTTGACTGCAGACACACTCGAACATTTACAGCATGAAACATGCAGTAAATGAGGAAACAGAGATCAGATCCACAGAGTCACTTCGCGTCCTGGAATGAAGCAAAGGTCGATAGCCACTCCCTCTTATCTCTGATATCTTATCTTGTTG